>JAHDVE020001184.1:0-78557 GCA_022606495.2 Halesus radiatus
TTATTTGTATCTGAACCCTTTATTTATCTGCCGTATCGTTTTACATTTTGAGGACCACCTCTAAGCGGTACCATATTTTACAGACAAAAAGTTCTAATAAAGTTTTCATACTACTTCTGTAGGAGGGTGTACGATAATTTTTATTTTATTATTTATTGAATTTCTGAAAATACATAACACTTACTTATAATAAAACTCTTCTGGTAGGTCAAAATATTCTTGATTAATGTTTTGATATCACATACTATGTTTTAAGGATTTTAAATGTGAACACCTTCATATCAAAACACATCCGTAAATAAGGCGTGTCGCCTATTCAATGAAGCTGAATACACCCTAGATATGTTTGAGTTTTTGAACAAACAGATTTATGAGTGAATATCTATTCTCATGCAAAAAAAAAAACATTGATAAAAATATATAAAATTAAAATAAGTATTCACTACGGAGTGGTAAACTTGCACGATACGTTGCGGAAATGTCATTAAATTAATTTTTTAATGTAATTAACAAGAAGAACTTTATTTACCACTGTTTTTAATATATAAATATCTACACTACAAAATTAATGTTTCCTTGATCAGGATAAACAGTTCAATAAAAAAAAAATGACAAAAATGTTAGATAATTATTTGTTTGCTTATACTTCTGAAACATGTAGATATTTAATATTTATACATTATAAACGGTGGTGTAAACAAAGTACTTCTTATTAATCATATTATAATGCCGCTACAAAATAATTACACATCTATCGAAGAAATAATATTTAAATATTTCTTTACATTTCGTATTTAATTTGAAAGCTTTATTTTTAATTTTTAGAAAATGAGTGATTTTTTAAAATCTCTCATACGTTTTGATACTTATGTGTTCTACCATTGTTACTGCAATAAATAGTTAAACAGCTGTATTATATAAGTTTCATGTAAAAGTCCATTAGAGCGTAAATAAATAAATATACATAAATGATTTCTGTTGGCTTCCAAATATATAATATGTTAATTCTCCTTCTTGATTAGTTGTACAACGTCAGGGCGGTTTCAGTTTTGGAGGCTGAAACATTTCAAGAGTTCTAGTTCTTCTTAAAGATTCAAATGCGCATAAATTCGCTTTCTATTATTACTATAACCAAGCTAAAAGCTTTTTGATGTTCCGGTATTCACAAGGCAGGTTTGTTCCAGTATTTCATAATTATACCGTAAACTTAGATTTAAATAACAAACAGTTGCACCTTGACCGGGTTTCTAGTTCATTCGTCATCAGAAAAAAGAAAAACTTTCTTGACATCCAGAGGACATTGAACATGCAAACAGGCACTTTAAATTTTGTTTTTCAAAAAGAAAATAATCGCATCAAAATTCTTCAAAACATTGGTATTCACTGTGATATTATTAATAAATTAATTAAAAAATTTACTTCGTATTCACCACTTAATCAGTATGTACATATCAACATGTTTCGAAAGCGATGCTTTCTTCACCAGGAATATATAGAATATGTACTAAAAATAATAATGTCCACTAGAGACAGATGATAAAAATTAGAACACAATAATGTAAGAGCACAATTGAAAAATTATAAACATGATCAAAAATTGATTAAAGTAGGTAAGTAAATAATCAAAAATAAATTCGAGATAGCTATTTAAAAAAAATAAAATATTTTATTATTATTATATATATATATAAATAAATATATAATAATACCAAGTACGAGTATATATACTTTATATTATTTTTTTTATTATTATATCATATATTTGACATTATTTTTAGTATTCTATATATTCCTGATGAAGAAAACATCGCTTTCAAAACATGTAGATGTCTGTGTATATTAATAAAGTTGGGAATACAAAGCAATTTTTTAAATTAATTTACATCAATATTCATTTATAGCGCAAGTTGCTATAGTGCAAGTTCAACTGAAATAATTGATAAATGTTATATGAAAAAAAATATACATAATTACATATATGAAGTATTACTAAGTACAATTATGTGGCTTAATACTAAGTATAGAAATTGTGTTTTTTTCCAGAGTTCTTAAAGGTAGGATCTCTTTTAAAAGAAGTAACCAAACTCATAACTCTTAACGTAACCCTAATCAATAAAATTTAGTATGTAATGGATTGAGATTCATAATTTAATTGTTATTTAGATGGAATAGTAGGTACAATTATGTAAGTATAACAGTAATGCCACATTATTAATGTTATAACAGTTAAAGTGGGGTGGGTCACGGCCGGCGCTAGTGTTTAAAAAACTGTTAATTTCTCCTCACGCAGAACCGAACATAAATTACCAGTAAATGTTTGGCAGATGCAACGCGTTAAGTGAAACGCATCCATTTCCGAACCGTAAGTACTTTGCATGTTTTTTCCAGTTAGTATTGAATAATAGTTCCCGGTTAAAAAAGTCACGAAAACTACGAAGAGAGGAAACTGCAATCGGTCTAGGGCTCAATGCCTCAACACTTTGGTGATCGGTGGATAGTTTTTTTTATATGCAGACTTAGAGCATCTACTTCTAACACCATGCCATTAGGCTATATATTTTTAACTATTACAAGGAGCTATGGATACTATCAGAATGGCACTAGTGAAAGACCTCCATTCTGAATCGAAAAGTTACTTTAAATGTAAATATGTATATACCAGATCTGAGATCAAGATTTACAAAAAAACTTCCTCTTCCTAGTCTCTTTTCTCTCCCCACCTCAGTCTAAGAATCAAAAGTGGAAATTACTGGGATACTGACTCCGGGCACTTGTACTATATTTTTATTTAGAACAAAAACTTAAATTGAAATGTCAGCTGCACCATTAATTCAAATCATGTTACATCCAACAGTAATTACTGTTTAACAATAATAATTAATTCCTCAGCCAGTAGCCAGTAGCCAGTGCTCGTGAGGTATTTGGCGAACAAGTTGTCGTATGTTTACGTCTGGTTTAATCTGGCTCGATACCAAATGTGACGTTTACTTCGCCGCTGAACCCCGGTTGTACACTGCACTTGTACTGTACAAGTGTACACATGGCGTAACCACAATGCTCGTACGTACATACAATACACATAATATATATATGTGTACAGCACACATTCACCAACGCATAGCACTACTATCGACAATAATCACACGTACTCACAACATGTTGCATGTGTTCTTTACGGTGGGTTCTCGTGAGAAGATAGAAAATTCGTTGAAGCTTTGTAAAAGCTTTTTATATACGGAACTTTGGACATATTTCTACAGGACATAATAATAGAGAATACAAGTGACTTATAGTAATCTTCTTATCGAGTTTTCAAAAGTGGAGAAACTTATGGGACATCTTATTTAATAGTAGAGATAATTTTTTGCTTGCTACGAATTCATAACTAATGGTTTTAAAAAAAAAAATTGCTCTGGGAAGATATTTGAAAAAAAGGCTTTGAATGTGACTCTTAAATTGGGAGCGAATTAACATTTAAAATAAATACAAACTCTTTAGCCACCAACTTTCTAATAAATATAATACCAATGAAAAATAAGATGTAAATAGTAACTGCAATATCATGCAATGTGCAGTGTTCTCTAATATCATATCTTCTAAGCTAAACTTCATAACATAACGTGTTAATCTGGGGTGACATGTCTGTGTTTCTGTATATGTTTACATATAATAAGACTAGCCCTAACAAGTAATATTTGTACAGCGCTCTTGATGTCATTTTTCACAAAAACGGCGCTATACAAATCATCCAATTATTATTTAATGCCCGTTAAAAAGTATATAATTACTCATTAGCTATTTCATAGCGACATCTTATTGGTAATGATCCTTTTAACAATTTTCCAAAACCTTCTAATTTGTACACCACTCATTTTATACATGTACTGTTTGTTTATAAAATTAAATTAAAAAATAAAATAAAATTACTCGATTTTTTTCTTTTTACTCTGCTATGGAAATCTAATGACACATATGTGATCACTCCATAAATCTGGAGAAGATATTAAAATGTGAATTAATGTATCGCTATTTTTAAGCTTCTGGCTTTCTAATGGAGCATGGTTTGCGGTATTTTAACGTTCGGATATGTGAAATGTTATGACGGAAATGGAAGCTGCAAAACTATTATTGTTTTACGCAAATCTATGGTGTTTCAGTTTGATATGCAAGTATTTTTATGATCTCTAAGCTTTTACGACCGGTTTGTAAAACATGAGTAGGAAATTTTACGTATCTAAAGCAAATGATTTTCAAGCAATATAAAATGACATATATTTTATTCAATGTTCAAATAACACGCAGGTGTGTCGGTTTAACAATTCGCAAACCTTGGCAGAAAAAAAAATGGAGTGAAATTATAAAAGCTTGTTTTCAATGCGAAGTATTTTCGCAAATGTAAGTACAAAAATCTCTTTATTTTTTCGCGATACTGGCAGAATAGAAGTTTTCTAGTGAAACCGAAACATGTTGAATCAAAAAAATCGTACGGAACGCTTAATTAAAGGATTAGTTAGGTCATTCGATATATTTGCAATATTCATATTATTCGTACGCTGCACAGATACTATTCACACATTTATATAAGATTGATAATATCCCTCTCAGATCTGAATTAAAACTGACAGTGATAAAGTATATATGATGCTCGTTAACATCTCGTATAATTATTTGAAAATGTTTCATATAGTTACTATTTCGTTTTTTAATACTTTAGAAGTTATTGTTAATTTCACTTGAAAGAATATTAAGTATCTAACCCTGTTATTCCCATCTGTTCGAATGATCAATCTGGGGCACCGATCAGACAAGTGTTTTGTTGATCATTCGCTTTGTTTGCCTGTTTCTAAGCATTTTTAATCTTAAATTGTCTATGGAAGTGCCCGCCCACTTTCGTAGAAGTACATTTGAATTTTCTCTTTCGTGAAAAAATAAGACAAAACGTACCTTATAATAAGTAAAATAGGTTAGGTTCTCTTCAGTTTTGTTTAAAACATACAAAAAAATGTTTTAAAATTCGAAAACGGAAATAAATCTATGTCATTCAATACTTTAATCGCGATAAATAGAACGAATAATGACGTTTGACATTTCATTTCACGAGTTCACCCTGTTGATACTTTTAATAAATAGTCCTCTGTTGAGGGGAACTTAATCCACAAAAATCTATATCCTAAATTGATCGTAAATTTGATCGAGAATTTCGTTGGGAAGAGCGTATTTCTGCATTTGAACAGTGTTGTGCCAAAATTTCAGCTCAACAGTTGCTCACTAGGGTTGGGAAGAACGGCCGTAAGGGCGTGTTTCGTTTAAAATGTCAAATTAAATACTGCGTACAAAAAAATACAATATTTTATTAAAGAAATAAAAAAAACACATAAAAAAGTATACAATATTATTCTAACAACTCTCAAAATGATGCATGAAACCGAAAAGAAACAGAAAAGAAAAAGATAACGGTAGCAGCTGGGACACGACTTCGAGTAATTTTTTTGCTCTCAGCAAGTTGGGTTAAGTAAATTATTATTTAATATGCCGTGAGAACACTTCAAAGTTACAGCTCTACTTTTACATTAATATTAGCAAAAAGCAAATTTATAAGCAAACTAATAGGTAAATGTTTTTAAATTATCGAAGTAGGTAATAAATTATTTAATATTTGGCTTTATTAGTCATGGAATGTTATCCAAATGCTGCTTTGTAACTAAATCACACCACGCGAAACTTTTTGTTAACAGCGTTACTTAAATTTTAGGAGTAGGTTAATAACATAATAGTTAGGTTGATTTTTACGACACGTGTGTAATGCTGGCAATCGTGCGCTCTGAAGTTGGTAATCGTTTAAAATTAATATTCCCTACAAATGTTAGCACAATTTGCATAACCAGCCATTTGAAAAAAGCAGAGCAATTATAATTCATATAACGCAGGACTTTATTGCGATAAGTAAATGGTAAATGGGTGAGTGGAGGTTGTATGGCATAAGCCTCGATACGTTAACACAGTTAGTTCGACGTTGCGTGAGAAAGGAGTAGATCCAATCTCTTAAGAAAATCACTGTGGAAATTTTATTAAACCCGCTGTAGAAACGCTGTAAAAGTACACTTAATAATTTCTCTGAAAAGTGGTTCAAAGCCAAAACACAAGGGAAAAAATATTCACGTTGGATTTTTATATTGGTACTATAAATCAAGGTGTTTTTTTTTTAACATCGTGTTTCCAACGCATTTACGTTATTAATCATTTCCCACACTCGCTGACCTGATACATAATCGAGACTGGTTATTTGTTAAAGAGTAAGGGTGGGGAAATATAAAGTGATTCAATGAAAAATCGGGTTATTTGTAATCATTATTTTAAAATGGTAAAATACTCTATCAACGGTTATAGAACCTCATTTGTTTCGTTGACTTGATGGTACGATATTACATTTTAAAAAAATTCATCACGACTGACCATTCCACTAATACACTTTCAATTATTGAGGTAATGAATACTAAAAATTTTAAATTTGTAGAAAACAATTTTTTTTTCACGGTGGAAAAAATTTATCTATTGCATAACATACATAATTGAGTAGATGGAAATTGGAAATGTCTTACGAATTTGTCCAGTATTTTGTTCTGAAATGAATACTATAAAATGAATTCCGTGACAGAGTGTAACACTATTTAGGTAATAGCGGAGGCGACGCAAGTTCAAACATCGGCGATGACCAAATTCATTTCAAATTGTATTCATAAATGTACAGAAATGAAATAAATCAATGGAAGCCTATTTTAACGTCGATCAAGGGCGGAAGATACTCTCAGTATCACCCTGGAGAATAACCGCCATTCTTTTTTATAAATTTATTTTTTATTTTTTATGTGATAGTAATCAGTGCAGTAGCACAAGAGTCCAAACTGTTTGCAATCGTTAGGAGCCAGTGAGATTATCGCATCTCCAATTGGGGTATGTTGTGAAGTTAAAAGTGGGGAGGAGAAGAAGATGGAAAAAGGATGGCGGGAAGCACCTGGCTATTCAGATCTGGTCACCAAATCTGGAAACCATAGCTAAAGCCAATTCAACCAACGTTTCAATTTTGAATGGTGTCTTTCACCAGGGCGATACTGAAAGCATCTACCACTCTGGAACGTGCCGCAAATATACAACATATTATTTTTAATCAAATAAAAGTTACTTGCGCTCGTCGGGATTTTAACCTGCGACCTTCGGATTCGTAGCAGATGACCGTCAGAAGTTGTCGAGCTTTAAGCTTCATATGTTTAGTGATTAGGAAAAGCCATGCATTCTTTCTCGTCTCCTTTTCCTTTCCTAAACTACTTCCCCCAGTAAAAAAAATATTCCACATATTGGAGAAGCTCTGCTTAAAAAAAAATTAACCGATTAAGAACTCTTCGTCTATCCACTCAAAACATGTGTTTGAGAACTTTGTTCGTATTGGAAATGAAATCAAAATGTTAACCTTAGGTATATGAATACACGTGCCAATTTATGCGTATCACCTAAGACACGTCTCAGACGTTCAGTGGCATTGACCTTATCGGAGCACTATCGAAAACAATGTAAACACCTACTAAATATAGGCCAACGCACACAAGGCGAGGCGGGACATCGTCAGACCGACCGGGGCGGGAGCGAGGCCGGACGGTGCAGCAGATTCAGCAGATCGCCGGTTCTTGGCCGGGATCAAATTGCAAATCAATTTCACAATGCGATTGACGTCAATTGCATTCGGGGTTTTTCTTTTCTCGATCAAAAAGGAGTAGGTCGCATGAGATGGAGAGGACTGGAACTGGCGGCTGTTTTGACAATCCCCCTTTAAAATTCGAAATTATTTTCACTAACTGATTGAGGCGATGCAATGGGAAGCAACGCAAAATCTTGTGTTTTCGGTTTGAGCATTTGATGGCCTAGAAATATCATAGATCATTTAATTAAATACTACAAGCAGAACACACCTTGGCCTTTCGTTTAACCGGACATTTTTTTGTGTGTCTTTTTATAAGCCTAGAAAAAAATAAAGTATCAGACATCAAAAACAATGTTTAAAGCGCAAACTCTCCTACTTACGAACCCCTTTTCCGATATTGTTATATTGTTCATTTATTGTACGAAACTATGATTTATTGAATGATTTATCCATTATAATGATTTATTGAAACAAATTTTAAACTTAGGACTATTACTTACCCATTTGTCGTTGTATGCCAATGTTTTTTGTTTTTTTTATTTTTTATTTTTTATTATTTATTTTTTATTTTATTAGTTTCTATATAATTTTGACATTTTAAGGTAAGGTACAAATATTAAAAAAATACATATTAAATCATTTTTTTCATAGTCCTCCTCACTATGAGATCCTGTGCTGAGGCGAACTAGGTTTTGAATAAAGGGGTTTCAGCGACTTCTATATTTCAACTTCAAGGTTTGGGTAGGGTCTTTTCAGTAATTTCTATGACGTTGTTTTGAGAATACTAGTCAGTTCTTCTTCTGTTATTTCCTTAACCCTTTGAAGCACAAGATTTGAAACAAAAAAAAATGCTTGTGTTGCACAGAAAACTCCGAAAATAATGTATGTACCATCTATTGGATGATATAGTAAGCCGTTGGAGTGGGCGGGACATAATTTAAACCGCTGTGTTTCAAGTGGTTTTAATTTTTTGAAGTGGTATAAATTACATCCCACCATGCAGCAAAAGATAAAAAATGTGGGTTATTTTTGATACCACTATGCTTCAAGGGGTTAAGCCATGTTTTGCTGGACCTTATGCAATTATTGAATTAATTAATTTTTTGATATTAAGTGAGAGTTTGTTGTATAATTTTACACCTAAAAAATCAGAGCTTGTTTGTCCAAAAGTAGTATTGCACTTAGGTATATTTAGCTTGTCTAGTTGCTTTGCTCTGGTATTATGATCATTAGGAGTCATAGCCATTTTGTTACTTTTAAGATTATTAACTTAAGCATTTTTGGCAAAGATTTTTTGAATAATAGGAATGTCGAAATGTTTAAAAATTTCCGTTGTTGACGTCTTTATGAAGCATTTCTGAGTTGTATTTACTGGTTTTATGTAATTTGATTTAGCTGAGCCCATCTCAAAATTCCATTAATCAGGGAAGGTTGACTGAACCGATTACAGATTTTAGTTTATTATTAAATGTGCACATATTGTGTATGTTCGTAATAAGTTATGTTAATTCATTTTAAGTAGAATAAACGTTCGACAGTTTTCGACCTCTTAGGCACCAGACCACAGGTATTATTCTTAGTGCGGTATTTAGCATTCAGACGGTCAATTAACTTGTAGTATGACTTGACATCACACAATACCGCAAATAGATGCCCCATCTCCCGTGGTCCATGCGAGACGCTGACGTGGAAATATGAAGGATTTATGATAATGGTATTCCGCCGATAGTTCTGTTGTAACCTCTCCCTCAATCTAATATACAACGCATGTTATAGAAAGATAAGGCACAGCGAATCTCTCAGAGATTAAATACCATACGTGAGATGATACTCGTACTTTATAATTTTCACTAACTTTAAAGCTATTCGAATCAAGCAAAAATCGCACTTAAATCTTACTGTTACGTTGAACAGTTAAATTATATTATATTCACATCATCATATATTGTATTAATTTTACAAGAAACGTTGAAAACCAGTGGTTGACTTCCTGGCTCAAAACCTGGAATACACAATTTTTTTCACATTTATTTTACATAATAATATAATAAATAATAACTAACTAAATAACTAACCATCACGCCGTTTCCCCGCATAGATAGATCGGTTTGACAGTTAACCCTATTCTATTCAAGCAAAAAACACCCGTTATAAAAATATATCTGAATTCTCCACTGCCCAACATCACTATTCAACCAGGGTAACAAGCGAAAATATACTAATATGATTTCTTCAAACGATTGGTATTCACTTTGTGGCATCATTATTAATTAATTAATTAAAAAAATATATACTTTATTTACACCACTTTATAAATATACATAAACATCTATATGTTTCGACAGCGATGCTGTCACCATCAGGAATATATTATTTAATTATATCAGTATTCATGTATTCCTGATGAAGACAGCATCGCTGTCGAAACATGTACGGTATATTTATAAAGTGGTGTGAACAAAGTATATTTTTTAATTAATTAATTTAGAAAATATACTTGTTATTCCTAAATTGAATACATCCTTCGAACAGAGAAATAATGAATTTATTGCGGCCAAATTATATAATGATCTACCGAATAAATAAATAAAAATGACAGAAATGAATATATTTAAAACTACTAGCAAAACATGGCTGAATGAAATGAGCCATAGCCAACTTTCAAACATTATAAAGACAAATAGAAAAACTACAAAAGAAAAGTGCAGGCCGCCTCACAACAGAAGAAGACCCTACTGAGGAGGATTGCGAACACTGTGGCTTTTATCCCTCATATTGTTTGCATTAAGCTTATGATAACTAACTAACTAACTAACTAACCATCACGCCGTTTCCCCGCAGGGGTAGGCAGAGAGGACGGACCGCCAAACAACTCGATCTTGGCATACACTTCTTCCTTCATTCACATTCATACATCGTCTCATACCTTCTTTTCTATTATTCCGACTTCTGATATGGCCCGACTCAAGTATTTGATTCACTTGATCGTGCCGTGTCTTCCTCGGGCGTTCCTCGGGCGTCGTAATAAATAACATATAGTATATATTTAAGGCACGAGTGATATCTAGATATTTTAAAAATCTTCTTTGTTTAGTTTTCAAGTTTAATTTGTAGAATTACATTTAAATTAATTTAAAAAAAAATGGTCTAACCATGTAATTATTACTACGCGTGGATACTGTTCTGCGTTTCGAAAACTTTATGAAACTGACCCGACATTCAGTGTCGCCTTGGTGAAATACCACCATTCAGAATCAAAACAGTGTTTGAAATGGCTTTAGCTGTGATTAGTAACCTATCAACCTTCCTCTCGCGCCTTAGTTTCCTCTTCTGACTTCCTTCAGCCTCACAACATACACCAAATGTTGAGGATTCCATCGCCTCAAAGGCTCCGGGTAGCTGATACTCTTATGAAATGAAATTTTGTTGTTGTTGTGTGTGGAATTTATTTTTAGACAGGAACTTACGCTCGTATTTATGATATTGCCAGTGTTTTTAACAATGGCTTTAGGTAGACCAAGAAGTGCGTTAACCTTTAGTTTAGTTTCAAAACGCGATGAAAGTTTATTTAGGCTGTTACCTAACATCGCCAATCAGCGAAGAAAGTAGGACGTACTTTATTTTACGCATGACAAGTGGAGCGGAAACATTATGCCCCTAGAGAAAGTTAATAATGGACCCAATACACGCTAATGAGGGTTGTAAAAATAATAAAAATATAGTTTTGAAATATCAAAACTATGTGATGGATCACCAACAGAATTTTAAAAATATTAATTGTTTTTGTGTTTAATTCGTGAAACTAAATTTCATTTTTTAAAAAGTTAACGTGAATCAAAATTAATAATGTTATTATTAAGTTTTGCAATATTTTAGTTTTTTATTATTGTGACAGCTTTTTCGGCGTTTAAGGTCATTTTCAAACTGTGGTTAGGCAACATTGCTTATACAAGATATTTACTAAAACTTTAATTAAAAAAATATATCATTGGGTATAGGTGAGTATTTTGACCTCAAATCCAAAATTAAGTTTTATATGAAACAGGCCCCGTAGCCGTTCCTCTTAATGAATGACAGTTTTATAATTAGAAAAATTAAGATGTTAACTTTGATTTTTTTATTGCTCATCGTGAACATATAATTCATTTCCGGGGGAGTTACGCTACAAAAAAATGGTATATATCATATAAATAAACTTCTTGAAACCCGAAAAACCCGGGTCTAAACGAAATGGGAAAATACCTAACACTCAGTAAAAAAAGCACACCTTTTTGATGTGCATAAGATTGGCGATTCATGTAAAAAAGTCTAAATTAAAAAAAAATAATAATTTAAGATTTTTAAACGCTCCACAAAATAGTAGGTAGGTATTTACTTCACAATAGAGCGGCTACTAAGTTACACTATTTTATTGAATCTATTTGTAGAGCCAACTAATCGTGCCGTGTCTCAGTGCATGCGACTATTGTAATGAACATAGGAAGGTCTGTTGGGAATTTTCTATCTGTATGATAGAATTTTATTTTGGGTGCGGTACCATTCTGCCTGTCGCGTGGAAATAGTAATTTTACTCTTACTTCTTCTGTCGCCCGGGATTAAAATACTTTGATGTTCCGAACGTTGTTGCGCTAGATTAAACGTGGATTGGATATCAAATAAATGAAAGATGTTTTCATCGCTGCCGTCTCCATCCTGCGTAAAAACGACAAGGTCATGAGCGAGGTCTTATGGTCCGACGCACGCAGTAGTGACCAGTGACTACTAGCCTCGTGTTTCTGCGGAAATTTAAAGCGAATGGGTAATACCTTGCTATATTCTTTGCTGCAGGTAAGAAACTAGGTAACTACAACCTACCGATTCTAGTAGTTCCGTATTGGGAACCAAATGATGGTCTTCATAATACCCGTTCTATCTCCTCTTCTCTTAAGGTCAGACATGTGTTTTAGAAAGAGAGACCACTAGATCTCACTTTACATCATATTTTGATGGTAGACTTAAAGGGTTAAAATAAAAAAAGTTTCGGTGTCATAGGGATATAAATGTGTTTTTAATTTTACCTATGAAGAAAATGTGAGCTTTTTTTTAATGTTTGTTCTGGATTTTTAAAAGATCAATCATATAAAAATGATAAAAAGGTGCTAACTTTTCAGGTATAGTGGGGAAGTAAAAAATAATCACTGTAGAAGATAATGTCAATAAATCTCAAATGAAACATGAAACAGGAAAATATTAAAAAAATAATAAAAAGGTATCAGTCGCATCTGAGAATCGAACACAGGACCTCTGTCTTACCGGGCAACCGTTCTTATTTGTTATTTTATTAATATTTTCTTCTTCAATGATTAAATATTACAATAAGGTTCATAAGCTTTAAAGAATAAAAAATAATCGTTGATGAAAGTGGAAAGATGATTTTTTCAGTATCTTAACATTATTCTTGAATATTTTAAGCTAGATTAAAAAAAAATTATAATGATGATTATTTATCATGTCATGGATTTTGTTTGCGTTTAGCCCTTACATTATTGAGATTTCCAAATGGCTAAACTTGTGCATGATGTTTTTATGATTATAAGAATGTTGTTTTCGCTTTACGATGAAGATTGAAGCATAATATATCTTAAAATGATCAAATAGAATTGTTCTACCTTGTTCACACGAGGACAATACAGAAGACAGGAAAATATTGTCTTGTCCCGTCTCCGTGAACAGCCTCGACCGCGCAGGACAAGACAATGGGACAATACAACAATAAGGAACTCCAGTGAAAAAAAGAATGACTTTAAAAAAAATATATACTCAGATAGATCATTAAACGCCGATTCTGAATATACATAATTAAATACCAGTATATTTCGTTTCTTTTTTTCTAAAGTTAGTTTTCATGGACAAAATAATTTTCGAAGTTTCAATTTTTCAAAGGATGCCAAAACGCTCCAAATCAATGGCCGGTCGGTTTTGATCAGTTTTTAGGTTAGAATGTCAAATGTTAAAACAAGGATGACCTTTATCGTACACAATTGTATATTTTATTCATGGTAAACCATAAGTAAACATAAGAAATAAAATTATGTACCTGTTTAGAAACTTTAACTCGAAGAATAATTCGAGTATTGACCATTAGCATTGTCATAATATCCGAATTGATAATTGGTTTGATACTCTAATTTCATTCATGAATAATAGTTGTTTATATTGAACAACAATTATAGAGCTTAAAATCACCCAAAATAAGTAAAAAAAATGGCAAAAGTAAAAAAAAAAAACTTATTTAAAATACAAAACAAAATCGAAAAATATTTTTTTTCATACTCATCCAAAAACAGAACGCTCATGTGACGTCAGATGTTCCAAATGCAATGGTACCAATATAACACGGTGTTCTGATGAGGTGATTTTTTTATTCACATTTAAATAACGATTTATAAATTCTACGTATAATTAATAACTTTTATTATAAAAGTTATATTCAGAATCGGCGTTTGCTGATAATAATAATAATAATAATAGTTGGATGACTTGTATAGCGCCGTTTTTGTGAAAAATCACCTCAAGGGCGCTGTACAAATATTTCTTAACTAATTATGTACAGACAGATACAGAAAAACATACTTACCTGGCAGGTCGCTTCAGATGAACACAGTTTTAGAAAAATTTAATTTAATTATAGAGATGATAGTTTTACATGGTTATTTGTTTCTCCTTCTCTATTGATGTTACATTTATTAGATGATCGGTGGCACAAGAAGAGTTGGTATTTATTGAATTATTGGTATTAATTTTAGGACTGAAAAGTATTCATAAAATGAATTTTAGGACTCGAAAATATCTATAAAATTACTTTACTCGGCGTAAGAAGCTTTTAATAAATATTAACGTTTTTATTTATTTATTTTTTATTTTTTTATTTTACACTTTGGATGTTTACAGTGTTGTGGGCTGTGGACGCATTTGCGCACCGATGCGTGAATTTTTAATTATATTTTTATTTTATTTAATGACTTTAGGTAAGTACTAACCGGCCAGCCTAGCTAAGCAATTTACAGGTGAATTTATGGATACGATTGTCTGAAAAGATGTGTTTTAAGTTTACTTCTGAATTCTGTTGAGTCTTTGATAATTCTTAAGTCATGCGGCAGTTCATTCCAGGCTTTAGGTCCTGACACTCCGAAAGCATGATCACCGAACTTAGTATTAGGTGTGCGCTTTGGTTCCTTCAACCTGCCGATAGCCGATGACGCTGCTGACCTAAGGGTGGACTGCCGTGAGTTGGTATTTTCGGGAATACACAGTTCTGATAAGTAAGCCGGAACCATTCCGTTAAGTGACTTAAATACCATCCAGCAGAGCTTGAACTGGATTCTTTCAGGACATTTGAGCCAGTGGATGCATTTTTGCACCGGCTGAGATTTTTGAGATGCCCTGAAATGTGAGAATATTTAGATACGCCGGTGATAAGTCTTGCTGCAGCGTTGAATACTGATTGCAATTTGTTAATTTGGTATTTGGGGAGACTCCTATGTGAATTCATATATTTTAAGTCATTAAATTTTTCACTGGAGTTCCTTATTGTGCCTTTTTAAGCTTATTTTAATTTTCTTATGCCGTCATTTAAAATATTTCAAAATGTCATATAACCTAGAAATAAAAAAAAAATCATCCATTATAAACTAGAAAAAAATTCTTTCTTTCAATTACCCACACAAATGGTATAATACTAAAAGTATTGCTTGTTTATTTTCATGACAATTCAATGATTTATCACATATTTTATACAATTTGTCAGTCTAAATAACTGTGTATAATGGTTATTCGTGATGTTTGACAATGTACGCTAATACTTAGAATGAGTTAAGCATCGAAGCAACGCGAGGCGGCGTCACGCAACCCATCAATTACAGGTGGACTCGAGCCTAGAGGAAGTCGGCTTTTGAGTCAAGGTCCTTATGGGGGATGACTGTATCCTCTTAACGTTTTTCTAGGACATTTTATCAGTAAATTGCACTTGGAATGATTTTACATTAAAAAAAATGTTACGCATAAAATACGTAGCAAGACTATTGTTGTGCGTGGCTCCTTTTAGGGTATTTAATTCATATTATTTTCTGTGTGTGGATTTCTTTATTAAAGATTACCTTGGTAGTATTTAAAATTGCACTGCCTGCATTTTGTCAAACCAGCCGATTGAGGGAGTTCGGTTTTGGAAGGGAGCGAGGCTGACGAGGCGAATTCAGTTCTTGGACATTCTTGTATATTATGCAGGCATATTGTATCACAACACTTCACTAAAATTCTTATAAAATCACAAGAATATATTGTTTTAATTGTATATGAGAATACTGCCTAAGATAAAAAAAAATTGTTCCTTGAGTTCATGAAAGCAATTTAATTATTTCTAATTTAAAAACTCCATGGCGAAATTGCATTTAAAAAAAATCAGTCCAAGGATGCCCGTAATAGGGTGAAATCGGTCCGGTCTGAAATAAAGAAGTGTTAGATAGTTAAAAGGGTTTTTTAATCAAAAAATCAAATCCATAAAAGCCATCAATGACTCAAACGGATGGCAAATATAAATTAATATTTTTCATCTTAACATTCATTCACCTGTTTTCTTAATTTTATTTAAGGGGAAGCGAAATGTAATACGCTCTCATAGATGGCGCTAATTTAAATATTTTAGAAAATAACGCTTTTAGCACTTAGTGTTTTTATTAGTGAAATTATTTGGTTGCTGGTGGGTACACGAAATTGAATAAATTGTTATTGCAGGTTTAAAGCTAAGGCCCTTCAAGAAACTTAAAAAAAAAAAAACAATATATTATTGTAAAATATCAAAATATACTCGTACGTACAGTATTTTTGCAAGTTTCTTTGAGGACTTAGGTTTAGGCTGTAAATTTAAACTAACAAGTTATTTATTCTAACACAGGCTAGCCTAGTGAGGCGGGTTATACGAAACTTCAACTACAACTGTTATTATACTATTCTCTATTTTACTTTATAAACCACTGTACACTTACATTATACATGTCTTTTAGTTATAGTTAAATTTAATTAGAATAAAGATATTATTATTATTCTATTTCAGCTTCTCCAACAAACAATTCATCTCAATATTTAAAGCATTAAATGCTAAAAGTATTTTTTATCCAAAATACGCATTTGTGAGCGTGTATGACGTTTTGTTTAATCGTAACAAATACTCCTCGAAAATGTTACAAATAAACAAAATTAAAAAAAAAAATGTTGGTACCTGCCGACTCGACTGACAAAAGTTCACAGATTTATTAATGACTGATTCAATAAGGCCCAGGTCTAGCGAGTCATCCAAGTACACTGAGGCGGGACTGTGATTGTTAAATAATTAGTTATTGTTCTACTTGAAGTCGACCAAAAATCGTAATAATATTTTACTATACATTATTCGTATGTAAAGGTCTGTCGGTAAAGACAGTGAGTAACATATTTTTTACTCGAAACTAAAATATTTTTTATTAGATATATACGTAACCCACATGCACACATGTTTTGAATATTAAAAAATCAAGCAAATGAAGTTAATAACACGCAGATAGAAATCTTTGCGTTCATAAAAAGTTAATTTCTGACGACCTTGACATGTTTTGGATTCATGTTAAAACTCGTACAAAATAATGGGTATAAATAAGAATCTACTAATCAAACAGCAGTTTTCTGGTTCTTAAGTAGTGAAAAAGATCCTTGATTCTTCTACTGATATGATTGCATCGCGCATAAATCACAAGGTAAAACACCTGTCTTCCATATGACAGCATAACATTTAGCTCTTTCAAATAATTTAAGCGTGACGTACGTCAGGTGTGTCTAAATGGTTTTTTGATTTACAGAAAAAAGGTACATGAAGCATTGGCGTCATTTCGTTTCAGAGAATGCAACGAAATTTTATTTTTGGCGACCAATATTAACGATGTATCTATGTGATGTACGTGCTTATTACGAGACATGTTCACATATTTAAGATGTGCAATAAAAAGTTCGTTTTATTTTGAGACAAATTCCCAAAGATTCCGAAGCGTTTTTCGTTCAATTTGTCAGTGATTTTCAAAGCATCTTTTAATGACATGTTATTATTGTTTTATCTCTGACAGTACATATATTCTTAACGAGAAACGTCAAGCCGTCTGAGGGAATTGCTCTGAAATAGCGCACAAGTGAAAATAACACATAACACATTCTCTGAATTACCAAGTATTACGAAATAATGACAAGAGTCCGTGAATTTCTAAAAGCATTCATAGGTGAAACATCATTATTATTCTCTAGTAAGGAGAAGCGAGTAGTTGTTTACACACGAATTTAATATGTAAATAAGCCTTAGAAAATAATAAATTTCTTTGCTTACTTTTTTATTTATGTGATGTCGCACAATCGGTCAAACTACCTGGAGCCAGTGGAACCATAAAATCCCTACTTTTGGGGTTGTTGTAAGACTGAAGGCAGTGTGAAAGTGGAACAAGAAAGGAGAAAGAATGGATTTCGAAGTATCTGACTATTCAGAAAACAAGTAAATTTTAACCCACACTTACACACATTACACTTTTATCCATTACCTATTCGACACTGCTTAGAAACATGGTGAGTTGTTAAGTCATAAAAATAGAAGAGGAAGCAATGCTAATTGTCACTCTACACCTAACAATATGAAATGACATTCTCTACGAAAATTACGACGATTATTTTCACGTCCGGATTTGACACTGCGACCCCTAGGTCCAGAAACACGGAGCTTAAAGCTCCACGTAGGTTGTCGTTTATTTATTATCTTTGTAATATTATTTCTTTTTCTATCGATACAAATTCTTCTTACCATATTTTGCTTCTTATTTTGGGAGAGTTTTTTATAAAATAACAAGCGACGTTATCGCCGTCGGATTTTCCGATGCTATCTGCGATTGCCGGATGTTCGCCGAGCGTCGATTTATTTTAGTTAGCCAGCCTTGATTCCCCGCGACCTTGTTTTCTTGGCGGGTATTTTTCCCCCGGCCACACAAGTGAGCAAGTTAGTACTCTGCGACAATTACGATGAATTGGCAATCGAATGTTTTTTTATGAACCAATGCGTGGAGATTCACACTTCAATGTATTGTTTGATCATTCAAAGCTTCTTCTACGAGCGGCCTTGTTCCTGTATTTACCTCAGGAACATATACAAGTTTTTAGCAATTAATGTTTCAAAAGCAAATTGAAGAAGTAATCGGAACTATAAAGTGCAAGTGATTTGAATGCGTAAATGGGGCCTAAATGCTTCCGAACTTTATGAATGTAGACATATTCAAACAACAGGACATATCGTAGAAGACTGTTCCCTTCATCAGTTTCCCTATGGCACATCTGTGCTGAATAAAGTCACTCCAGATACCATCAACTGGTTGAATAACCTTAGCATCTCACTATGACCTCCACCAACCCACTCCACTATACGAAGAGAAATTTGAAACTTACACATATAATTAGCTAAAATTATCGAATGCGTTCGTTATGAAGTTTTTCCGTGTTTTCTAGATCAGCGCAAATGTTTTCTGATCGAAATGCTGTTTCCAAAATAAGATACGGTAATTTTAAATATCGAAAACGTGAAGGGAATCTAATTTTTTGCATGTTTTTTAATTGTTTATTTAGAAAAAAAAGATCACTGTAACAAAAGTTTGAAACACGGACAAAGTCGGGAAGTAACTAATAGCTCGGGATAAGAAAGAAATTAAAATTAGTTTTGCACCACTAGGTGGAAAGGTTATTGATCCATCACTTACAATATAAATTATATCGATAGTTAAGCTAAAAGTCCTCGAAATTTTAAGTTCAAATTTAGGTATGATCAGATTTTATAAGTTCGGGATATTATTGTATAGTTAAAAACATGTCAAAATATGGTAAATTAGTGTACGCGTTTATTATTGTAATTGTATACCTAATAGGTAGGTACTTAATGAATCACGAGCCTTGTATTAAATCTATGTCACTACTTACTCATGTATCAACATTGAATACTGAACTTGAAAGAAGTGCTTTATCGTTTGGCTGCTGGTAAAACTATTTAAATTAATAAATGCACAGCAACTACTGTCACCCATACGATACAGTCTTCGCGACCTCATGCTTAATCTTATAAGCTCCTTGCAATAAATATGTTACTTCAGTTATGCCACGTCGCGTTTTTCTCTTGCGGTAATAAAAAATGTTCATTTATCTATTTTCATATTCAAGGGTCCGTATGGTATGCTAAAACGTAATTTAGAAGTGAATTTCATCGAGCATTTTAATAAATCGTGTTTTTGTGTAAGAAATTTCATATTTTTAAAGAACAAACCTCGTAAAAAGCAGTATAAGTCCAACGAAGCCGAACATCCCCATGTTTCCAGCCATAATACAGCTCCAGAGGCACTTAACCAAACTCACTGTTTTCAAGGCACAACGTTACTTCTTGGGAAGACAGGAAACCCTTGTCACCATCCCCGAAAGGCACTAGATACATTGGTCGAAGTGGCGTTGAAAACAACATCATACAACATTGTCACACGAACTTTATCACATTCTGATAAAAACCAGTCAAAAAAATTATATATCTCATACTTTGAAAGAAGTTTACTTTTTACATAAATTTTCCTTTCAATTTTTATAAGCTCTCGAAAAAACACTGGCAACTTTCATGATATCGTCACTGAATCCCCGCGTATTTGCAAAACAAAAATTAACGTAAGTTAGGTAAAGGTTTACGTGATATTATTTCGCGCGCTTTTCGGTATTTTCCAAGATGGCAGCTCCCACAGGGCACTACGGGGTAGCGCGGCCACTGAGGTGGTAGTGGCGGTGAGCGGTTGTCGCGACTGCTTTTGGCACGCCTTCCGCTAGGTCACGGGCAGAACCTTTACGTTTATTATTTGCAATTTCTGCGCAGCTACACATTGCTGAGGAAGGGCTGGACTTAATATAATAAAAGATGAAAACTTAATTTTTTATAATAAGCCGAACGTAAATTACAATTATAAAGAAAGTTCACGAGGGAGCTTTTAAAGATACTACTCATTCTAGGTACTTAGAGTTTGTCGATATTATCTAGAAATTTAATAAAATGGAATCAGAAACTTTCATTACTATGGCAATACCGATTTTAAAACAAAAATTATTTTATGTTCAAATGGGATGTTATTTTAACTTCCGATTCTGACAGGTTGACGGAAAAAATGACTTAACCCTTTAGATGCCATATGTATTTTTTAAAAATGCTGGAGAAGTGTCGATAATCCATGAATATATATATATTTTTATTTTGATTACTTTTATTTTTAGACACATGTTTTCAATAATGTGACCTAATTTTAGAACCGTGGGTAACGCGTGACGAATTTCACGGCTGGAGCTATATATCGTTCTGTGGCACTCAAGTACAATAATGTATCGGAACGATATATCGTTCGGTGGCACCTAAAGGGTTAACTGAATTTTTAACGTATTTTTTATTTTTAAAGGTTTTCTCACTAACATCAAATACATGGCTTATTTGATATGTACATTAAAAGTATTAAAATATATCAAGATCTAATAAGAAATTTCCTTACAATATGATGTAGAATCATCTCCCTTCAGAAATTAACAATAATTTCTAAATACTTTTTGGATATTGTTGTAAAAACCATTCAGTTGGATAATAATCATTTCAACTAGTATCAACCATCTTGGTGTTGCCATTAAACCATTTAAACGATCGCAGCGCTCTCCATTTAAAACTGCTTAATTTTGACAACCTGTAGTTAAGCATTGAACCTTGATCTTTAATAGGACACGTGCAAAATTATAATCTATGTTTTAAAAAATCTGGTTTAATTGAAACGTTAGGCAAATAGTATTGACTGTTTTACTTTTATTTGACTGATCGTATTTTCATTGCCTACGTGTTTTTTCGACAATTGTTTTTCCTTGACCTTGTAGAGTCAAAGTACACTTATAAGATCCTAACTAACACATCTATGAATTCCTTGTCTTTACCTATACGTAAGTGTGTGAGTGTTTATATATATACATATTTTAATTTTTTCAGAATTGGCACCCGATTTTTTTTTATTACATAGTAGGTATGTTTATTATGCAAGGAAAATATGATCCACCTCTCATACCCAAGAATCTTATGAATAATTTTATCCTTACAAAGGAAAAAAAAGTACCTTACGTTATTATAACACATGTTACGGCGTATTTATTTTTTACTACAGTTGGTGGATGTTACTCCTGTTTTCTACGGTTTTTTCTTCCACTAATACTGCTTAATTACCATAAATAAATAACTTTAAATCAATTTATGCGGCTTCACAAACAGAATAATATTATAAATAATATAAAAAAGTTATCTCGAAATTCATGTCAATAAATCAAAATAAACATTTTTTGTCTATCACAAATTTGTATTAGAAAATCATCATCGGAAATTGATTTTAATCTTCCTATTTTTTAAACATTTTTTTTACGAGATTCCATCTAAATATGACTTTTTTATTGTAAACTTGTATAATTAGCAAGTGGAAAAAAGTTTAAAAAAAGCCATCTTTGATTTTATTCGTCATAGAAAAGTGCATCCAAAAGTTTAGTGCATGTTAATGAGTTTCGTGTAGTTTACTGATGTTTTCGTAAATTTTAATAAATGACCATTCTTGATATTAATGTCCATTTATACATATCCGTAACGGTACAGTGACGGTACAGTTCTGTATCAGTTCGTCAGTGATACTACTGTGCATCTTATTGCGTAATAATATATAACTGCAATAGCTTTAGATGAATAAGAGGAGCAGCGTCAAGGAAAATATCAAAATGGCTGCATGATGCATGGCAGAAAAGAGAAATAGAAGGAGAATTTATGTCATTCTACAAAGAATTAATTAACGGTGAAAGGATTTTTTTTTAATATTTTGAATATCAGAAAGCTGTTTTAATATTCTTCTGCAGAAACTAATTAAAAAAAAGCAAGATACTCGCGATACTCGTCCATACTTGCCGGTGGCTACTCTGACACTGACACTGATAGAAATGTGACCGGACTGATATGGACGTTTTCAGACGGGATCATAGATAATGTACGAAACATTTTTTTTTTACCGACACTGACGGTTTTTCACGGTGCCGGTACTGTTCCGTCACGGATATGGACCTTAAGTTTAATGTTTATCGAACGTAGGCGTCCCATGCGTCACAAAATACTTCGATGAAATTGATATAAAGTAAAGAAATGAATTTCAACAAAGAAAAGAAGTATCTAGTCCGGCCCCCACTTGGCGGTCTTCCCCAGTGACCACGTGGCTTCCCCGCCCGCCTCCCCATTCCCCACCTTTTACTATGATTTATTTTATTGCATTAATAAACACGGAGAAAGTCATCTCTTACTAGAATGTTGGCCTAACTACTTTTTACTCAGTTGATTCTAACACCTTTTTATCACTGTCAGCGAAATTTTCACAACAATTTCCAAAAGCTTGGGTCGTTTTCGTGATTGCTAAATTGTCATTTAGTGTCAAGCAGGAGAATGTTTGTTTATTTTTTATAAAACAAATTTCTACTCTACGTTAAGTTTGAGAGTATAGTTGTAATTTTTTACTTTAGATGCAGTAATTACTCGTCAGACATCGTCTGGGTGTACGTGTATTTGTATAAAATTATTTAATATCAATAGATGCCCAGGTTGCTGTCAATGAAATTTAATAATTATGAAAAATCAGGTAATAAAGGGTATAATTGTAGGTGGTTTTTAATCTCCTATTCTTCTTCAATTTTCCGCAAAAAAGGAACTTTTGGAAATAGTAGGAATTATTCATTTTTTTGAAAAATCGGTTTGGCCACAATCAAAACTATTAAAATTTGAGTGTTATGACGCATTTAAAAAAAGTTATTTAAAAAAAAAACATTAAAAAAATGCACACAAACATCATTAAATGATCAAGGATTAACTAAACAATGGATTCCCATCTGAACAAAAATAAACAAATATGATTGTTGGAAGTAGCAAAATGAAATTAGCCAAAATTATTGGTCAACACAAATGTCAAGGCTCGCCTTGTCATTTTCTATAATGATCCTTGGAGCTTTGAAATATTACGATCAAAAACTAAGACAATATTTCATCGATTACTTACATATATTATACATATTCAGCCATAAAGTGTTTTACGAACTTCCCAAATAAATGCAAGCTGAAAAAAAAAGAAATTTAAAAAAAATAAATTAAAATAAGTTTTACTACAAACTTATTTTTAGGTGTATATTATAAGTTCACTTGGAAAAAATGTATATATATGTACATAAAGTACACAAATTTTATTTATAAAAATTTTCTTTGAATTTATTTTTCTATCAGTGTATAGACGACACAAGACACAGTACTCCTCTTGAAATTATTTATATATATATAACAAACCATAATACTACTCCCTCTCTAAACACGAGAATTTCTCAATTAGGAAGGCATTAATTTAAAAAAAATAGAAACTAAAAGGATTATGTACGAGTAAATAAAAAAAATAAAACATTTTTTAGTACTTACATCACTTATTATTATGTAAACAATGTTGTTGATAATATATAATAAATATCTTTAAAATGATTTTTTTTGATTGAAAAACCTTTTTAACTTTTTCTACTTATTTATTTTTGACCGGACCGGTTTCACCCTATTACGGGCATCCTCAGACTAATATTTTTTTTATTATTTGAAATTTTTTTTATTGCTGACGGTCCTGTTTATTATGTTTTTAAAAACTACTTTCGGGATGGTTTAATGGTAAAAAAAACCATTTTAATATGGATTTTCAAAATTAGAAATATCTCTAAAATACATTATACAAAAGCATTAATAATTAAATAATAATGATGAAAATATCGGACTGGTTGTAAAGCTGCGTAAAACTCATTTTCTTGATTTATTGTTTTCTTTTTTCTCTTTTTTTTTTTCTTTCAGAAAACGGATCATTTCATAACTTATTAGTTCATCACAATCTCCACATTCCTATAAATTTCACTATCAATGCCATAGAATTATTCGAATATTCATAATTAAATCAATAACAGTTAATGCGGGTTATTTATTATCATTAGAGAAAAAAACCTACGAAGGACAGAGATATAAATAAAACTGCAACATTTGTTACACTTAGATTACTAATTGCTTTAATATTGACCCAGAAAACATTATCAATGCATTTTTTAATGAATGTCCCTAATCTCAATTTCTTGCAATTGTTGTATTTCAGATAATTGCAATGTTATTTTATGAATTAAACGGGTTTTCAGCAGGTTTTTAAGATTACTACATTTGTATTTACGGATTGCACATAAAGGCGCAGTGTTAATGGGTATAGGGTAAATACTATAAATAAATGAATTAAAAAATATACTTAGTATTCATCAATTTAAAAATATGCATTGATATCTACATATTTCGAAAGCGATGCTTTCGTCGTCAGAAATATATGAATACGATGAAAGCATCGCTTTCGAAACATGTAGATATCAATGTATATTTATAAAGTGGTGAATGCTAATTACATTTTTAAATTCATTTATTAATGATGACGCCACAAAGTGAATACCAATCGTTTGAAGAAATTATACATACTATAAGTTTGAATTTGAGTCTTTTTGTTTACCCAGGCGAGTTATTTTGTGTATTTTATTTTTTTACATGCCACGCAAGAGTCCCAGCTGCTTTCAACCGCCTGGAGTCAGTGGGACTATAGCATCCCAAATCGGGGTATTGTGAGGTTGAAGGTAGTGTACAGGGCAAAGATATTGGGTAGAGGGAGGTGGGGAAGTATCTGGGAATTCAGATCTGTTCACCAAACACGGCTAAAGTAATTTGAAACAACTTTCCGATTCTGGATTATGGTCTTTCACCAGGGTGATACAGAAAGTATCTACCACTCTGGAACGTGCCGCAAATATACTATGTATTTTAAATGAACAATTTGTAAAAAAAAAAACAAAGTAATCAAATACAAACACAAATTTTGGCATGTCGAAATCGACCGTTAAACGGTTACATTGTTGAAAATTCGAGTACTGCAATGAAAATGTTAATTTCATAGTCTAAAATTTCTAAAGTTTTAAATTTGTACAGTTCAGTAGAATATGAAATTTAAAAAAAAAATGCAGATGTCATAAATTCGTATATAATATCGAAAATAATTCAAAAATACAGATGTCATAAATTTATAAAATTGGTCTATAAATTGTTAATTAAATATATTGTTTTTAAAAATTAAATATTACGAATTTAAGTGAAACATTTTTTTGGTATTTGTATTTAAATAAATTTAAATTTCGAGAAATAACAATTTCTTAAGATCCTTATTGAAAAAGACATCCTTTAATTTACTAATTAAATAAAATATAAATTACTGGAATGAGAAAAAAATACCATTGACTACCATCATAGCCTTAAACAAGCAAAAATATGACTGTCAGGAGAGTTTTTATATTTGCATAGTTTCACGTATTACATACATACTCGTATAATACTAGTACATATGTGGAAAGGTCATCTCAAACCTAGCACACGTATTTATAATTTCTTGAAAATGACACCTTAGTTAATTTTTTCAAAAAGTCTCTCAACGTAAAATTACCGTTCATTTTACAATGTACCTTAAGAAATTGTAAAAAAAAACACCACGAATATTATTAAATTACTCTAATTAAATTCATTATTTTTATAATGCATTTAAATTTAGAAATGATAAAGAAAAGTTTTGTGTACGTATTAACGGATGATAATAAAATGCCTTAATTTGCACCATCTTCCAGATGAAAAATATGATTATCAGCAGTATTATAGTCCTAGTGAAAAAAAAGCATTCATTTGATTTTTTAGTTGTCATATCTTGATAAACAGGTATTTCCAAGTCCCACGCTTTATTTATTTAATATCAACGGTATAAATATACCATAAACACAAATTACATGTCACAGTTAACTACAAGCATAATAATATAACACAAATAATTTAAAAAGGTAACTATTAAATGTGGCATTCGGTCGTACAATGAAATCAGAGAGTATATAAAGAATAAAAGTTCATCAATGTAATAAAAGTAAAATATATGCGTACATATAAAACATATAGTAAACCTAAGTTATATTAATATTATTTGTTAAATAAGAAGACACTCTGTTTTTAATCCACTTTTATTTTTTATTTGTCGACTAGTTTCGATTCTGCCGAATAGTCTTCGGGACATAGAACATATTAATTAAATAACACTAATTAAATCCTGTTATTTAATTAGTATGTTCTATGTACTGAAGACGATTCGGCAGAATCGAAACTAGTCGACAAATAAAAAATAAAACTGGATTACAAACAAAGTGTCTTGTTATTTAATACATCATGTCAATCCACAATGTGTTTGCTTATTCTGAAAATCCTATATTAATATTGATAGAAAAGATATGATAGCCTTCTTGTACTTACCTTCCGTGTAGTTAAATAGATCCGATACATCTGCATATGTATTACTAACTTCATGTAATCTAGGTACAGGCGAGTGTTTGTAATGGTCAGTCCTAGTGTTGTTCACATCTTTCCCCAAAGTTGAGGATGCTACAATTCAGCCACTGACTCCGGGCACTTAGGACTCTTGTGTGAATGCACAAAAGATAAATAAAATGAGCGTATTTTTAATAAAGCCTTTTAAAACATCTACAACCCAACACTGAACTCCATAACGATGACTTAATGAAGTAAACAGTGGACGCTTCCATTACAGTATTAAGGCGGCCAAGAAAAGAACACCGCTAATGGCGCTAAAATTATGAAATTTTAAAAATAGTCCGATAGGTTGGTGAGGTAAAATTCAATTTCGTAATTGCTGCTATTACGCCCGGATATTGCCGACAAGGCGTATAGCCCAGCGCAGTAAGGGGTGACCCAACGGACCCTGTATGCAAAAAAATCACTCGAGGAGTTAGGCATCGTTTTTTTTTGGTTTAATGGGGAATTGAAATTATTGGTGGTGTCACCAAAAAGACAATCAGATAATCAGTCTACTTCAGCTAGCTAGTCATATCGCTATTACGAGTGCGAGTTAAAAAAACTGATTTTAATGAGTGTCTTTCACTGACCATTTACAGGTAAAACATAAGAAGGAATCTGTTTATTTATTTTTAATATATATATCTTTATTTTTTAAAGATATTTATTATATGTAATTAACAACATTGTTTACATGGTAATAATAGTGATTATTTACATAATCCTTTTAGTTTCTTTTTTTTATGAATTCCTCCCTAATCGAGAAATTGTCGTATTTAGAGATGGTGTACTAATATGTATTGTTACACATTTAATAATTTCAACAGTACTGCCATGAACTTGATATTCTGGTGCATATACACCAATTTAAAAAAAAAATAAAGTAAAAGGAAATTTTTAGTAATAAAATATATCTATATAGTACTTATATAAACATATATACATTTTTTCCAATATGTATAAATGAGATTTCTGGATTAACTTTAGGAAAAAAATGCTAGGAATGACTTTGAATGTAATTCAACAAAGATATCTTTTTATCGAACACATTAGAATGAGAGTGGAAGCTTTGGGGGATGCGATAACGACTTTAATCTATTCTAAATTAAATGTAGATATACGAGTACACCCCGGAGATTGCCCCTATGACAAATCTCCTCTCAGTCCAGAAATCAACATTGCTGCAAATACAAGAGAAGATAATAAGAGAAAGATGTTGTACGATGAATTGCCCATATTATGGACTATTTTGGGGGAATGCAAATTTACACCCATCTGTCCAAATCCGGGGCAAAGTATATTTTTTATTACTTGAGAATTCTAGCCCGTAAAATGAATTGATACAGATTTTTAAATGTTCCTAGTGAATGTTAGGTAAAGTAGCTTTGATAGGTAGAGTTAAACTTTTAAATAGTAGTTTTAGGGTGAAAAGCCTTTTTTTAATATAGTTGAATGATTTTTTTCGTTGCTGCTGGACTTAAACCTAGAAAGTATAACCCGATGAAAGTTTACACGGGGCATAAACATCGTTGTCTACTGCTCCCGGTCGACCCTCGAGATAATACATTTTCTTTTTTATCGAACGTGTTCACAAGCCATTGCATCGTAAGTTGTCTGGCTAATTCACTTAAAGAGACAGGTAAAGCGAACACCCCATGTAACCTGCAGTGTTAGTGGCAGGTCGGGGGTGGCAGGGGGCAGCAGGGGGCGGTGTTTGCCCTGGGGTGATCGATTGTCTCGCGGACTGGCGATCTGGTAAGGGCGGACCTGTATCTGGATACGGAAACCAGGTACACAGAGTCTTATGGACTATCATCAATCAAGCGGAGACGTTAAACGTGGAGATTTTAATTTTCAATGTCTTTTGTGAAGTATTTTAAGATTCGATTTTGTCAATTACGTGAAGATTAAATTGTACTGAGTTGAATCGAGGATAAAACGAAATATAACGTAATTTCTAAGGATTAGGTGGGAATGATATTGTCACACGTCAATGTGTCCGTACTGCAATGTATTTCAATTCATTACATATAGATATACGTAATTTTTGCGCTTCCTTTGTAGAAATCTAGGTAGACCATTTGTTACGTTTTCTACAAGCATTTAATATTATAATAAAATTTCTTCAAACCATTGGTATTCACTTTGTGACGTCATTATTAATAAATGAATTAAAAATATATACGCAGTATTCAACACTTTATAAATATACATTGATATCTACATGTTTCGAACACGATACTTTCATCTTCAGGGATATATGAATCTAGATATAATAATATAATACTAGACATAATATAATAGATTTCAATGTATATTTATAAAGTGGTGAATACTAAGTATATTTTAAAATTAATTTATTCACCTATTCACTTATTCTTTCGACAAAATGGCTCAACCCTTTTTGGAATCGGTGGTTGAAATAGGTATAAAAGTTTTTGGAATGTGGGTAAATGATAATTTTATTTTTTTAGACTGTTTATTTATGAAGAATACAATAGTTTTATGTATTAAATATGCCGTATGCAGGAAATATAATTCTTATGACCGGTCAGTGGCTGAGTTGGCATCGTATCTGGGTCTCACCCAGGCGTCTCGAGTTCAATTCCTCGCTGGCTAGGTTCATGACACAAGCAACATCTTCCGGTTCCCGTGATGGTAGTAGGAGATTTTAAAATATTGTCAGGTTATTTGTTATCCGGGAATGTTTGTATTTCTTTAAAAAAAAATTGTCTTATATAATTCTATAATCTTTTTTCAATCTTAAAACAACCCTTCCGATGTAAGTCCTAGGAATATATTTTTAAATTGAGAATAATTGACAATGCCGATGTAAATAGTCAGAAGCGCCCTGTCTAGAGTATGAATTATAACCATGACAGCTTTTCATCTCAGATGCCATAGCCTCATCTACAAAATATCTCCTCCACTGGCTTCGGTCAATAGCTAAGTATTCGTTTCCAGTATTCAGACCTCTTTGTTCTTCTCAAATCTTCTTCACAGAGCCTGTTTACCTATCCCTCGGTATGCCTCTGCCATCTGATCATGATATTCGATATCCTATTATCTGCAGACTGAGAATAATAGACGGGACTGTTGAGATGATGAATTAAAGTAAGGAGGGTGTGAAAGGTTGGATGAGTGTAGCTATCCACCCCGTCTGCCTACCCTGCGGACAACATTATTAACGCTGAGTTATATGCGCATTGCTAATCGTCCATAAGTGTTTTTTTTGTTTTATTCAGTAATGCTATTACAAACAATTGTAAATTAGCTATACCTATTTGTTTAATATGCGGCGTCTTCCAAAAGGATGCTACTTTAAAGACCCGGTGCGCTGGACAAACAAAGAGAGGCGAGTACAGAAACTTGGGTACACAATTTGGGAATTTTTGCTGTGTATTTTTTGTGCTGTTTTAACTGATAAAAAAACTTGGATATTGTGTTTTATGATTCTACGAAGGTCCACATGGATTCGCACTGACGATTAAAATAATATTTACTGGCTAAGTGCAAAGATTTGCAAGAAAGATAAGATATCTGGATTTTATGGCACGAGTGTTTGTATTTCACTAAAAATAATGATGACGATTGACTTTTGTTTCTTTAATAAGAGTTTTAAATCTCACCTAATCAGTACCGTCCGGGTGACAGACTGAATCGAAACATTGCTTAAAGTAGCTTTATCTGTGTTTGGTGACCAGATCAGAATAGAAGAGTATGTACTTCCACATCTTCCTCTTCTTTAGCTCCTTTCTCCCCCACCCACTTTCTTCAGCCTCATAACATGTTTCAATAAGGAATACCAGTCCATTGTTAAATAAAAACATTTATCAATGAAGACCCCCTGGCTCAAATACCAGTACTTTTTTTAAAGTTTGTTTTCATAGGTTAATTAATTCTCAAAATATATATTTTAAAGCCCATCAAAACGACCGGAATCCGAGCGATGACCGCGTGACGTCACACAAGCATTATACGGTAACACAGGTGAATTACAACCGTATGACATCGTTCAAATGTTACTAACGAAACATTGCGTTTTTGATCCACTTTTATATAGCTATTTAATCTACGTATATTAGTATTTTATTTTGTTACCCGTCTCAGAACAGACATCGTCTAGTGAGACGGGTAAAGTACATGTAAATGTTTAAATTTTATGCCAATAAACGCCCGGGTTGCCGGAAATGAATGAAAAAAAAAATTATAAACAATAAAACTTATAAATTAAAAATCGGTGTTTATTGGTTTACATGAATATATAATTTTTAAGCCATAATATTTTTTCATCAATAAATGTATGTAATTACTTAACACATTGATATTTATTTGTTAAACGGTGGAGTTTCGGAAGTATGTTAATATTTATGCATTAAACAGTGGTGTTTCGGAAGCATGTTTATATTTAAATATTAAAGAGTGGTGTTTCGGAAGCATGTTGATATTTATGCATTAAACAGTGGTGTTTCGGAAGAATGTTGATATTTATATATTAAAGAGTGGTGTTTCGAAAGCATGTTGATATTTATGCATTAAACATTGGTGTTTCGGAAGCATGTTTATATTTAAATATTAAAGAGTGGTGTTTCGGAAGCATGTTGATATTTATGCATTAAACAGTGGTGTTTCGGAAGAATGTTGATATTTATATATTAAAGAGTGGTGTTTCGAAAGCATGTTGATATTTATGCATTAAACAGTGGTGTTTCGGAAGCATGTTGATATTTATTCATTTCGTATTAATTTTATTCATGATATTTTTCGCTGGAGTTCCTTATTGAGGATGATGACATTCCCAATTGAGGTATATTGAGAGGACTATGGAGTCCCACTGGCTCCAGGAAGTTGGGACTCTTATGCGGAATTCAAATCTTTTAATCTTACAGCTTTCGAACGCCGTTACAAATATGTTTTATTATCTGTCTTATTATAAGTAATATTGTCCATATTTGACAATGCACAATGATTTTTATTGAAGCATCTTAATTAGTTCTCTCACGTATTTTAGGTTTTCCGCTCCTGACAACAACAACGAAAAAACATACCAGTTATATGAAAACCTTCTCAATAGGAAAATACATTGTTAGCCGAAAGTCGGTGCGTTATTCTAGAAATTTGCTACAAAAATTTTATTACTTACGTAAATTCTATTACCATTTTTAATATTTCCACATATATACTATTATGCTATACGTTAAATATTGTACATTACATTCTACATTACATATATTATGTAACTACTACTTTATAACTATTAAATAAAAACATGTCGCTATGCAATTACCAACTCTGTAATATTATCATGTAAACCATTTTATTGTTGAATTAAAAGAAATACACCCTGTATGAATCCGATGAATATTCAGCAGAATCGAAACTAGTTGACAGTTGAGATATATGCAAAATAAAAGTGGATTCATACAAAGTGTATTTCTTTTAATTCATCAAGTCAATCCACAAAGTGTTTGCTTATTGTGAAAATCTAAATATTATTATTATTATTTACTATTTCAAGCAGCTTCCATTATTTATTTTTATTTTTTTACATGGCACCTCACAGGGAACTATATCGCTATCCGGTTGGGCAACGTAGTGAGGCGGGTTAAGGATGGGCTGTAGGAAGGGATTGTTAATGCGGGATGAAGTAGCCTGAATTAAATGTAGGAGGAAAGACGGACGCCGGTAGCTCGTTCCACATACGAGCTGATTCACACAAAAACGAGTCAGCAAAACGACCCGTTCTCATGAGCAAACATCAATAACTGTGAATGGATGTTCCGCTCGTGTCCGTCGAGTTTCACGCAAGCGCACCGGCGCGGAGGGGATCAACGCTGCTAGCTCCTTCGAGCAGGCACCATTGAAATATCCGTAGAACAGACTCAGCATACCTACACTGCGTCTGTGCATTAGATATGGCAGTCGGTCTGTTACGAATTGTCAATCAGATGAACCGCCCTCCTTTGAACGGAATCAAGCAGGTTTATCAACTATTTGGGAGCTACAGTCCAGAGGTGACTTCCAAATTCAACTCTTGGACGTAATTGTGATTTGTATAGGATTAGCAGTTGGTCACTATTGAAAAATCTGCTAGCCCCGTACAAAACATTACTCTGTAAACATAATTTATAACCGTGTAAACGCAATGTTTACACTACGATTCTCTACATAAGCATAGCTTAATAGAGAAATGTAGTATTCGAAATTGTATTCAATTTCAGTAATAAAAAATAAACCACCGATCTTATGATATTCTAGATATGAGTGTAGTTTTCATACCAATGACAAATGTAATATTAGGAGAAAATGATTTACCAACGTATACTAATACGAGTAACTTAGATTAAGTAGAATTATTGTAAGCAATAATTATTAACCTGAAAAATCATACAAATTGAATAATCTTCCGAGAAAAAATACATGCTGCCGACGGGACACAAAACCGCGACCTTTCGTTTACCGGACAAGTGCTCTACCACTGAGCTACGGCAGGTTATTCCTTACCCGCCAAACTAGTCAACATGTACTAGTTCTTCAGGCAACAATCATTGCTTATTACATTAGGAAAGGTCGCGGGTTCGTGTCCCGTCGGCAGCATGTATTTTTTTTTCTCGGAAGATTATTCAATTTGTATGATTTTTCAGGTTAATAATTATTGCTTATAATAATTTGTTACCATTTGTGCTATGCATAAAAAAATCTTGTCTTATAAACATTAGTTTATCAATTATTTTTATAAACAATAATTATTAGCCTGAAACACTCATCCAAATTGAAAAAACCTTCCGAGCAAAGATAAATGTTAAATTAATTAGTTTATCATTTAAAATAATAAGTAGAATTAAGTAGATTAAGTAGAAGATAATCTTATAGCGAAATAGAAGATTAAAAGTAACGTGTATATGTAGTTTACAAAAATGGATTGATGCATTATTTCAAACTGATTGATTTTAGACTCATTCCAACCGGAGAATCTACCTTGACCTCACGTCCATATACAAAATCTGCAATGACATAATTGGCTGCCCTAATTTACTTGAATTAACCACCCAGAGCAGCTAGGTTTAACGACTTGTTCCTAGAGGCCTGAAAATTTAATGTTTGCGATAATGCGAATTTTTACGCAAATTTGACCATTTTAATTTAAAAACGCGCGTTTTTTCATTTTCACGCGAATAATATGAAATTCGAAGTTTACGGATAAACAGCGCGAATTATCGTATATTTTATACGATATTACGGTATTTTAGAATAAAGTGAAATTATACGTTATAAATCTGTGTCTATTGTTTGACTCGCTTGAATAGCCATAAAATAGAATGCAGTTAACTTCATTTCCCCACCTTCCTCTTCCCCTCCTCGTTCCCCTCCTCAGTACATTCAGCATCGCAACATTCCACAATTCGGAATGCTATAGTCTCATTGGCTCCAGACGGTTGGGAGCAGTCGGGACTGTTATGCGGTATTCATATAAAAAAAATGTTGAAAATGCCGCGTATCTACTACTGTAATTTTTTTAAAATAAATTTCTTTTTTAAACAACAGACACATAATTTAAAAGAAAGGAAAAAATACGTACCACTTTTGTTGAAAATTACCACCGATTTTGCTAAAAAATAAAGCGACTTTCACAAAAAATAAAGGGAATTTCCCCCAAAAGATCGCGAAGTAACGCGAAATTTTCAGGTCCCAACGTATTCCACTTTAGTTGGATGGGCAAAATGCTGGTGTCCGGGATCCAATCAGGAGAATGTGGGAATTATTGAATTAAAATCAAACTCTGAAAGATCCAGCCGTAATCCATTGATACATTAATCGGTTTCAGCAGAAATTGAAAGCTATTTTTCTGCAAATTACATTTTAGACGTATTTCGTTTAGAAATTGTGTATCTTTTTTAGTTTTTCTGTGTTACACAATTTTAAATTAATATTTTTTTTTTACTTTAAATTTGTTTGACCTGTGAAATATATTTAGGATGCAGGCGAATTCTACGGATAATATTTTATAAATTACTTTCTGTGTCTGTATTTATCCTTAATAAAGAAAAATAAACCTACGTCATGATCGTGCGATGAAATGAAATGCATTACAGCCTTCCGGTGTAAAGGTGTGTATATTTTGAGATCAAGGTAAGTCAAAACATCAATCACAAAACATGCTCTAATTTTCAAGTGCGGAGATCACGTGTTAACCAATTGAAAACCCGAAAAGCCTGATATCACTAAAAGGTGTAAATAAAGGTTACTCAATTAGCTTCCATTATGAACACTATTATCACAGTAATTCCGGTTTTAATCATTCTTGGGAACGGAACATTTATTTCAGCCCTTCATTATGGTTAGTTACCAGTAATAAACGATGACCTCATTGGAGAGAGGTAAGACTCAGTTTTCAGAAATTAGCTAAAGACATTAAAAAGTATTTTTATGGGATTTCGCAAAAATACCTACTTTATTTATTGTGTTCAAGTTTAATTTCTACAACTCTATTTTATACGGTTTATATTTAAAAAAAATCTGCTAGATAATTATTATAACGCCTGTTTTTTCCTCCCGAAAGCATCATATAACTGTGGTGAAGCCATTTACAGACAATATTCTTTGTATTATTTCTATAGAGGTAGTACTTATAATGAAACTCATAAAATGTTTTAATTATCATTAACAGTGCTCTTATGAATTTCTGAGTAAATTGTCGGTGATTTCAATGGTTAATATCATCCGTCCGCATGAATCCTATTATTCCAAATTAATTTGGAAACCCCAGTGATAGCCATCGTAATGAGCTTTAGTCAATTTTAAACAATATTAAATTATAACCTACTTTACAGTGGTTACATTACACTGTAAAGTAGGTTATAATGTAATATTGTTTAAAATTGACTAAAGCTCATTACGATGGCTATCATTGGGGTTTCCAAATTAATTTGGAATGCTGGGATTCATGCCGACTCATGATATTATAAAATTAAGTATTTACGCACATCTATCAAGAGTGGAAGACGCTACCATAGTTCCACTGACTCTTGGAAGAAGAGATTCTGATGCGGTATGAAAAAATTACAGGCTTATAATGCACAGATAAAAGATATATTGTAGTAATTTGTCAAATGAGACATGAATAATTACGGAATCTGTTTCATATTAAAGCTATAGATACGCTAAATTTATTTTAAAAAATGGTCTAAAAGTCTATGTTAGCTGATAGTGGTGATTTAGTTTTATCCATGTTATCCCTTATGTTGTAATCAATGTTGAAACCTTATGTATGCTCGATATTATCATTATTATTTACTTATTATTACTTACTTATTACTATTTACTTATTATTACTTACTTATTACTACTTATTTATTACTATTTAATTATTATTTGTTTTAGGTACCCATTATTATTTACTTATTACTATTTACATTATTTTATTTACTTATTATTATTTATCGTTTCACTAAAATTGTAAAGCCGTTCATCTCGACACAGGACTGTCCTAGTGAGATGAGTTGCTAATGTTTTTGTTTTATTTTTAAATTTAAGAATAAATAAATAAATGTGGAATGAACCTCAAATTACTCTGATCTAATAATATTTTCTTATACCTTGCAGATATAGTGATGCAATAATGCTTGACGTAAATATGCCATAGCTGCATTCTAGAATAATACCAGAAGAATTAATTTTATCGCTTTTAACTTCCTACGTACGGTAATAATATACGTAAAAAATAACACATTTTTCCAAGTACCACCTGTCGACATTTTCCCGAAACAATTAAGTAGCTCCATGATAAAAAAAATCTGTTATATCAAGTGTCGCTTCAACTTCTTTCTATTTTTATTACGATGGTATGAATTAATTTAATATTTTAGTAATCTGTCAAGTACACTCACTATACCATAATACGAGTATTATCATTTTAATACCTTGTAAATCGGTTTTTTTTATAAGGCGTGACATCTGTGTAACCACGCTGTAAGTTTTTATGATAAAATTTTCTTCACTCTTCACAGTTTTTCCAGATAAAGGGAAGCAAACAAGTTTTAAAAAAATCAACGGATGGCGTCAATCTATTTTTTCTTTAAAAATAACACAATTTGTTTTGAGTAAACAATATTTAAAAAAAGAAAAAAAAATCTTATTTTGTTGGTGAATAATATAATAATGTTTCGTACGAGATTTAAACAATTACATTCACATATTGAGCAATTAAAATTGTTTATTGAAGAATGTTCTATGTTAAATGCATATTTAAAAGCTCCGTAGTTCATGATGGAAATAACGGTGCACGTAAAATTTTTTGAAAACAAATGTGCAAATTTAATGATGCCACAACCCACAGATCTAGATTCATAACTGTTTCCTACTTTGTTTATAGTTTCATAACTCATTATGAAAATTAAAGTTGTTGAGTATAAATTTCAGACAAAAAAGGTTAGGAAATTTAGTGGCGATTTTCTATGTCAGATTTATAGTAAAGATTACGGACCATAAATCTTTTTACAGTGCAACAATATGTATCTATACCTCAGAAAGTCAACATTATAGGAATGTCGTCATTATCTGAGTGACAAAGTATCACAATTAAAAAGGAAAGAAAAACTTGTAGAATATGAAACCTACCTCCTCGTGCTACCTTCCCCTTGCAACTTAAGGCTTTGTTATCTCTCTTCTACTTCTGGTCCACCCTTATTGGAATTTCTCAAAGGATATCCCGCTTGGCCGAGTATTCATCGCTTAATTGTGAAAATTCTCTTCGTTTTTTGTTCCACAAAGTCACCAAGAAAATTGTGAACAAAAATCCGCAACGCGCAACCACACCGCGAGAGCATTTTAAAAATTATTTTTTCTTACATTCCAGCATAGATATTTGTGATTACTCAACTTAAGCTTATAAGTTAATTAATAAGTAAACAAAAGGGTTGTTAATTACATACGGACACCAAAGTGGAGAGTTTTTTTTTGCATTGTACCGGTATTTTGAAGCGGACACCAAAGTGGATATTTTCTTTGCAATGTACCGGTATTTTGAAGCAGACACCAAAGCGGAGATTTTTTGCAATATACCGGTATTTTGAAGAGGACACCAAAGTGGAGGATTTTTTCTGCATTGTACCGGTATTTTGAAGTGGACACCAAAGTGAAGAGTTTTTTTTGCATTGTACCGGTATTTTGAAGCAGACACCAAAGCGGAGATTTTTTGCAATATACCGGTATTTTGAAGAGGACACCAAAGTGGAGGATTTTTTCTGCATTGTACCGGTATTTTGAAGTGGACATCAAAGTGAAGAGTTTTTTTTGCATTGTACCAGTATTTTGAAGTGGACATCAAAGTGAAGAGTTTTTTTTGCATTGTACCGGTATTTTGAAGTGGACATCAAAGTGAAGAGTTTTTTTTTGCATTGTACCGGTATTTTGAAGTGGACATCAAAGTGAAGAGTTTTTTTTGCATTGTACCGGTATTTCGAAGTGGACATCAAAGTGAAGAGTTTTTTTGTAATGTACCGGTATTTTGAAGAGGATACCAAAGTGCAATTTTTTTGCAATGCACCGGTGTTTTGAAGCGGACACTAAGGTGGAGAGTGTTTTGCAATGTTTCGGAATTTTGAAGATTCCTAATTAAATAACCATCACGTCGTTTCGCTACACAGGGAGACAGAGATGATGGACCAGAACACAACTTCATCTCAACACACACTCTTGGCTTCATTCAAATCCATACATAATCTCATACATACCCTTCTGTAATTGTGACTTTTGATATGACCCCACTTAACTAGATGATTTACTTGAGCATGCCATCCATGTCTTTCTTCTCCTGACATTAACTTTCGCGTCATATATTTTCCTTACAATACTTTCTTCGTTCATTCTACATATTCAAACCGTATTGCGCCCCCCTTTAATCTAATTCATTGCGCTTAATAATAATAATAATAATAGCATAGCATTTATGTAGCGCAGTTTTGTGTTATTTCACTTCAAGTGCGCTGTACTATACTAAACTTAAACATAATTATTGACTAATTCCATTCAGTGGTATTCCTACAGTGCTCCTTTCATATTCATAAACAATTTCTATTTACATATTCTTAACATATTACATGCATGCATACTTCTTCTTAACATTACTCCTACCGTGCTCCTCAGGCACATATTCATATAATAAAATTACAAAATATTATTCAGTATATACAAAGCGATACAAAGATAACACATTCACAATAACACTGCAAAAATAGCAACATTTTAAGACATGAGTCAGGTTATGTTCAACAATAAGAACATTCTGAGTTTACATAAAAGGTAAAACAAGGAGGAAACCCAAACTACCGGAGGCTTGAGAAAATGAGTCTTTCCAAATTTCCATAAATTGTAAAACGGTCGTGTGTACATCGTTGCTTGAATGGCTTATTTTGTAAATGAAATAAAAAATGCTTTGTAATTAACACTTTATTAATATATCCATATCAACATGTTTAGAAAGCGAAGCTTTCCTCATCAGGACACATAGGATACTAAAAAATGACAATGACAAGTATAGACAAATCGTAAACATAGAATACAATAATGTAAGAATAGAAAAATTATAAACATAAACAAAAGTTGATTATAAAGTAGATAAGTAATTATTAAAAAAATGTTAATGAAATATATTTTAAAACATTGAATAACAAATCTATTTTAGAAATTTTAAATTTTTATATTATTAATATTAATATGAAAATAAATTCAAGAGACAGTTATTTAAAAGAAAAAGATTATTAATTATATTTAATTGACAATTAATATTTTTTAAACCTTTGTCTTCTTACGTAACGAATAAAAGATTCTAGTCGCAAAGGAATAATACTTCTTGCTTCTGGTTTACTTCTAGTAGTTCTTTTATTGTAAAACGTTACGTTTCAACCAATAACAGTACATCTCGCCGGAGATCACCACTATCAACCAATCCGGTGAGTTTCCGCCGGCCATCTTTGTTAATCAACCAATGAGTCAATCGGACAGATATAATTTCCGGTCGCGTGGAACGGCGTGGGCTCGCGGAGCGAGCGGTCGCCATTCATTTCAATCTCACTGCGTGATTTGAGCACGCAGCCGCTCTTTATTGCATCATCCGATTCCAGACATGGAAACATCAACTGCACGTGGGCTTGGACCTGAAGTAGATAGTTACCACACTACCCCCTTGTAAACTATCTAATCTTTATTAGTTATTTACTATTATCTACTTATTAATATTTAATAAAAAAAATCATGTATTATTGTTTGCTTATTAAAATTTATTGATTATTATTAAATTGTATTGCCGCTCATCTCAACACAGGATTGTCCTAGTGAGATGGGTGGCTAATGTTTTTGTTTTCATAATTAAATTTAAGAATAAATAAAAAAAATAAATAAATAGAGAAGTTTCAATTTATGTGTTCTAAGTATTGGTTTAAGGTGTAATGAAATTTATTCAAAATGGATGTGTTTAATGATGAATTAAATAGAAGTAGATCATGTGTTTGTTAGCTGTTACATGGAAGGTTGTTATTTAGTTTAATTGCCACATTTTGAAATACTGTTTTGTTGGCTTGTGGTATTAGTAGGTTTTCTGTAAATTTTGATGTATGTTTACGTCTTGAGTGTTTTAGTGGACACCTTTCTAAAAACTATACTAATATGCATAACTCCATTATACCTCCACAATACACACATGTCTAACTAGCAAATAAATAACCAAGTCATTAAAAGGGCACAATCAAGTGCATGCAATCAATTGTGGCTATAATTAGATATTCGGTCCGTTCCATCAATGTTCAATTTGATACTTGTTTGAATTCGTCTAGCTAATGCACCTCTCTAGGAGTTAGGACGAAGCTATTCACACACACAAACACATTGCCTAAAACATTAAAGAATACTTGATGAGATTTATTTTATTTGCATTAATATTTACAAGTGTTTTGATTTACCTTAATTTTATTATAAAAAAAGCTTCAATATATTACGTATATATTACGGACATATAATATGAATAGGTATACGATGTTTCAAAAAAGAATATATACATTGACCCAACGGTGTCTCTGTTTTTCTTAATGAATAGAGTATTGGTGCAATGAATTCGTGTAGATGTTTTAGGTTTCAGTTATGTTCAAAAATTTTAAAATGTTGTAGTTATATGTTAAGATGCGCACCATATTAAAATCATGTATGTGTACGGAATTGAGTAGGGTATAATTACCTAAGCAGCGCCGGATCTGATATTTTATGTTCGCACTGTTCAAAAAACATAGGCACATTCTTTGAAGGGGCTCCGTAAAAATAAATACTGTTTTCCCATTTACTTAAAATATTCCTTAAATCATTTAAAAATTAACCATAAGATGGGATAATTATGTTTTATATTGCGATGGCAATAGTCCAACCTGCTTTCTGGGGTCTGGGGCGCCGAGTGTGTATTCACCGATATTCATGAAATGTATGGAGAAAGTTTTTGTCACGGAAATTTTTAACAAATTGTATAATAGTTAGGCGAGTGTGGAGCCTGTTTTTCTGGGAATCTTTTTTGTTTGCCTAAAGTTTAGATCGATACGATTCACATCCAACAACCAATCAGATGGCCTGTAGTATTGATCTTTAGACCAAAATGCAAAGTTAGAGATGGTTGATATTCCTGCCCTGGTTACATTGGCCGGTGACTTTGCGGTCACTGACTAGATAGCAAGATGTTATTTTTCCTCATAACAGTTTCTTTTGGAAGTGGATTAAATAAATATTTTCGGGGTTGTTTTTAATCATGCGAAACTTCGGTATCATAAACAAAATTATCATAAATGAAATTCCAAGTCTCCGCTATCGGGGACTGGTTCCGAAGGTAGCTGGAATGGGAACCTGTTCCTCCTCAGTCTAAGGTAAACAGTGATTGCCCATATCAGATATCACCATCCCTAGTATGATGCTAGCGCCTTTGGTTTGAGTATGAAAATTTCTATAGTTATGCGTGCAATGAGTATTTACTGCATCAGGCGCGAGATGTCGTGGAACCGGCCCTGTATGACCTCACACAGAGATAAATATGTCAATGTTGACAACGAAAATAGTTTTGGGCACTGTACTATATATATAGAAACATAATATGTTTGTGAACTATAATATTATGTTGAGTAGGGTACATGAAAGTATGAACGACGTTCGTGGTTAGATAAGGAACTTGTATAGAGTTTAAACAAAACTATGACCGTACCACTGAGGAAATAAACCTATAGCAGTATGTTGTGTTTCAGAAGTACGCTCACTTTTTGTGAAACTGCTACATTTTCAAATACAGAAATTTTTCTTTAACAAATAATCAATTTTATTGGCCTATTTGAAGTTTACGAGATAAAAGGTCTTATGTAAACTGGTGCGTCTTTCAAATCGATATTTATATATATCGCATTATAATTAATTAATAATTTTATAATAATTACAATTACATATATATTTTAAGAAACTAAATGTTCCCTACTTATTAAAAAAACATCCTGCTTCATTAATTTAAAAATATCTAGATGTTAGAAAAAGAACATGCACTAATCATATATAAAATCTTTTAATATTCCGGTTTGTAAAACCTCTTTTGGACAAATACGTTTTAAATACAATGCTATTAAGCTATTCAATTCCCTACCTAGTGACATCAGAAATTCGCAAAACAAAAGTTCCCTTAAAAGTAAGATCATTGATCTCCTCCAATAAACCTGTGAGCTTCTAAATTCTTCCATGCATTTAATTTGAACTGTCGAAAAAAATTATTAAATTGCAATCTATTATTTTTTTAACAATTTAATGTAAATCAAATTCAATAATGTAATTATTAAGTACTGCAAGTATTTTTATTATTGTGACAGCTGTTTCGGCGTTCAAGGCCATTTTAAAACTGCGGTTAATCCATATTGTGACGACTTATTTATATGATTTCATTTACTCCCACCCCATTGTAATTTGGACGAGTTTTTTTTAAAAAATAATAATGATTTATCATCCGTAAAACCGATTTAGTTAGAAAATAATTAAAATTCTCTATTCTGTGTGGTTTTTACGTATATAATGTGTTTACCAGTATTTAAATGATAACAGTTTCTTAATTGATTTATTTAAATGTGTTATATTGTTTTCATAATGTGAACATACTGAGAAGGGGTGAGGATATAATTTTCCTTAATTTATTAATTAATATTATATTAGGATCATTCCTTCGTTAATTAATTTCTAATTGTTTAAGTAAATTTAATCTAAGACCCTTTCTTTCTGTATGTAAGGGTTTGGCTCGTTGTTATCAAGCGGGAAGTGATTATTTACTAAGAGATGTTCTGCGAATTTTGAAGAAGTGCTTTTATTTTTATAACATCGCACATGTTCTTTGAATCTAGTTGACAAATCCTAAACTTAAAAATAAATAACAAATAAAAATGTGACCACGCCGCCTGCAACGCTACCTATATCGGGCAGACGGGAAGGGCTTAATGGCGAATTAAACACAAAAACAGTTAATGTAATCTATTACTATTTGTCATCTAAATATCCTAGCTGAACAACCACCCTTGTAAATTGCCATCTCAACACCCTTTTTTTTCATTTCGCACCCAGTGAGATGGGCAATACGTCAGCCGATAACAAATGTTCGCATGTGTGATAAATGTATAAAATAAATTATTTGAACTTCTAGGGATTGTCTATTCAGTGCTATATACATAGATATTGTGCGTGACAACATAAATGAAATGAGCAGATTATTCTCAAGTAAGCATAACATACAAAGATATTATATGTAAATTTTGTCATTTAACCCAAAAAGACGGTCTATTTTATATATACAAATATGAATTCATATTATATGGCATACCTACCTATTGCGATAAAAAGGTTCTGGTATTATTGAAAAATAATTAAGTATCTGCTTACTTACCTCAGCAAAAAATATTAAATGTGAGTAGAAAATTCAACCTCCATCGGACGCAACCTTTTATGGATCGGAAACATTATTTACCGAAGCGTGGAAAGGTCCTCCCTTCCTCGAAAAAATAACTTCCCTTCCTTAATGATGTGTCAATACAGAAGGATCCAATGATTTATTTTTCTCTCAAGAAATCATCGTGACATCCAAATCAACGCTCTCTTTGAGGCATTGATATTAAAATTAAAAAGATTCAACGAAAATTTGGCGGTAACCATTAGTTATTTCTGAAAGGCGGCGATCCTTTTGAAGTTTTTGAGATTTACCGAATTTATTTTGAAAACAATAGATCTAAATTGTTATTCTGCCATCTTCAATCTTTTCGTCATTTGGGTACAGTGTCAAATCAAAGCGAAAAACGCAATTAAACAAAATTTTGGTGAGCACGTTTCTGTGTTTATCTTTAAATTATTCCGTCTCAATATCTATGTAAATAAGTTAAATCAAGTCGTTTTTATTAATGTTTTGTAACGAATCAAAAAATATGGTTTTATGTACGATTTTTCTTATCAAATTGCTTAATTTATTTTATTTAAGTTCGTTAATTGTCTTCTAAAGGCTTTGAAAATAATAGGCTTGGTAAGATACATAAATACTCTTTTAAAACAGACGAGGATGAAATCAATTAAAGTCATACTTAAATAAACTGTACTGACATCATGGCGTTGCCACTGGTAACACTGGTGGCGCCACGCGGACACGGTGAGCCGCCATACAGCGCTAAATATTTTACTGGTTGATCAACCTGGCGGGATCAACCAAAAACTTGTTACGCGTTTATATTTGTAGTATCACCTAGTGGACGCCACATGAGGGACCCTCCATAGAGCGCTATAAATTGGATTTGTTTCCCCCACGCCACCGAAAGGATCCTAAATCTTAAAAAAATTCAAATAGAAATAAAAAATTATTTCGTTAGATAATCATATCAGTTACAAAAAAAATTGTTGAAATTTTTGTAGAACGTAAATTCCAAAATACCGTTTTTGGCACATCGTGCAAATTTGGATTTATTTGGGTCCATTTTTTTTCATTACTCCAGTATGTCCTACGAATCTGAACCTTTTCACTTTCCGGGACATCCATAAATATGTAAAACCATGATAGCATTTGCTTCAACTACGGAAATAATATGATTTTTAATAATGATAATAATAAGGTTAGTGCTGTCCCACACATTCTATATAGAGTATACATATTTGTTTATGAAAAAAATTGTAGTTGAATAAGATTCAGACACATGACACACAAACAAAATTATTAATAAATACATGAAAATAAAGGCTGTTGAATATGTTCTCTAGTTATTATACCTTTATGTTTAAATAGGCTATGAAATTTAACGAACTGTTATTATGAAAAGAAAAAAAAACAGTAATTTTCAATGCGAAAAAACACTTGACAATAATTTTTTTTTGTTAAAAGTAAATTAAGCAAATTGATATTTAATACTAAATTTATTTAAATTGTCTTCTTGAGTTAATAGAACCCTACCTCATTCAGGACACGAGTTAATTAAATAAAATTATTGAATTAAACTAAAATAAAATCATAAATATACACAGGGTGTATCACCACGAACCTGACAAACTTTTACCAGTGATTCCTGAGCTTTTTTGGAGTAAAAAATATAATCATCGGTAATTTTTTTTTGGTTTATTAAATTTTCAAAATCAAACAACAAAAAAAATTCACATGCCGTCACTGGTCACTCAGCCGAGTAACCGCCCAACCCCACACCCCGATCCTAACTGTCTAATATCTACTGTCACCGGAGACTAAAATGACGTCGACATTTTTTACTCCATTTACGGTCGTGCTTCCCAACCCTACTGAGCAACGGCTGGGCCGAAATTTTGCCTCAACACCGTTCAAATGCACAAATACGCTCTTCCCAACGAATTTCTCTATCAAATTTGTCATCAATTTAGGATATCGATTTTTGTAGATTAAAGTTCTCCTCAGCAGAAAATTTGTTATAAAAAGTATCAACAGGGTGAACAACCGTCACCGAAATATCAAATGTCATTATTAGTTTATGAACTTTTTTACGCGATTCAAATCTTGAATGAAAAATAAGTGTTTAGGTTTTCGAGCTGAAGAGAACTAAACTTATTTTAGTAATTATAAGATACGCTTTGTCTTGTTTTTTCACTCATCGCGAAACGTTAAATTTACGAAACGAACAATGTGCTTCGCGGCATTTACGAAATTCAAGTTAACACTTTATTTTCAACATATTTTTAACACACGCGTTTGTGAAGTATAAAATGTTAGTTTATATTTTAGTTTTTAAAACAAATGATATGTATTCATAATTAATACAATATTAACTCATCTATGTTATTTTTACATTGAACGTTTTTATTTTCATGTCACTCTATTGTCTTAAAAGTGGACTGTTACTACTTTATCGTGTATGGAAGTTGGCGGATACTATTTTACAGTGGGTAGGCACCTCCATAGATAATTTAGGATGAAAAATACTTGGAAACAGGCAAAGAGAGCTAATACTTAGCAAAACACTTGCCTGATCGGTGACTCAGATTGATAATTCGAAAAGTTGGGGAGAACGGCCGTTAGAGTAAAAATGTAAATGGCAGTATTTAACCTCAGAAACGTGCTAATACACATATATATTTATTTCTATATGAAATTAATGTATTACTTATAAAATCAACGTGGAACGTTGAAAATATTATTAAAATCTTCTTAAGAACATTGCCTAGTATTTGCTGTATCCAATTCTAAATTTATAAAAATATTTAGTCTCACTTCAATATCTAGGTTTTGAGGTAAGTTTGTAAACCATTAATTATTATAACTCAGTATATTACAATGAAATAATAGCTCTACCTTATCTGCTGACTACTGAACAGAGAAATAAGTTAAAAATATCTGCAATGCATTAAAACTTTAAACTTATGGCATTTACTTATTTTTATGGCATAGTATTTCTCTTAGACCGGCTGCCAACTGCCCTAGTTACCGTAGCAGTAGGTATTAGCAGTATTTTTAGCTGAACCCTCCATGCTCTATGGTAGGCGTAGTGAATCTTTTTGCTGCCAACGGTCATTTCGATATTTGTATGCCTGTCGCGAGCCGGACATTTTAATTTTTTTTTTAATATTTTTATTCAGTTTTTTTATTTTTACAATTGTATTTTATATAAGTCTTTCAAAACTGAGTTCAGTTCAGTTTGTATCTAAGAAATTAATTTATTTTGTTTACATATTTATTGATTACAATGTAAATAAAATATTATCAACAGATTTTATTTCAAATAACTTAACATTTTGCAATTACTTGATACGTATTATATTACAATATTTTAATTTCCCCATAAAGATAGCAGCCAATAATATGGCATTTAGTAGAGGATAATATTGACAGGTCTTGAAGTTGATGTTCATACATCATATAAATGAAGATGGCGTAAAGTGAATTTGTCTCATTAGCTCAGTTGGTAGAACGGTTGTAGCGGTAAGACAGAGGTCTTTGGTTCGATTCCCGGATGCGACTGATACCTTTCTATTTTCTGTGTTTTTTTTTCGGTTTCGTGTTTCATTTAGGATTGCTTAATATTATCTTCTTCAATGATTAAATATTACAATGAGGTTTATAAGCTTCAATAAGTTATTCAAATAAATTGAATGTGTTTTAGAATTGAACAATATGTTTGTCCCATTGGACAATTTATTGATATTTATGTTGATATTCGTATATTTTCGTTTGACATTTTTAACCAATTATATAATATTAGAGGGTGTTTTACATATATTTGTGGTATTTGGTGGATTTTCGGGGATGATTGCGGATTTTGGTGGATGTTTGCGGACGTGTTTGGATAAATAGGTGGATTTGTTTCTTTTTTTCTTCACATGAAATCTAAACTATATTTTACCATATTTTTCTGTCCTAGCGCCATATTTTAACCACGAAGCAAAAAGGGAACCAAATATTGAACAGAAATTAAGAAATCTACTATTTCTTTTCGTATCGACATTAAAACGCTGCTTTACTTGAGTCAATAAGAGTCGTTACTTCTCACAGTATTGATACAAATTATTGGAATCAGTTAACTGCATTGGTTTTCCGTAATGTCCAGTTTTTTTTTCGGTTGCCAAACTGAAGACACTCGCGGGCTGGACCGAGTGATCCCATACGGCTCGGGGGCCGGAGGTTCCCCACCCATGCTCTATGGGGTCAGGACAAGCTTCCATGTCGGTGACTTTTGACCCGAAGAGGGTGCCAAAGAAAAAGAAAATGAACCATAATATTTGAGATCGTATTTTTACTTGGGAGATATATGGGTAGTGCCTACATTATGTATGCAGGGCGCATAATATTTGGTCACCCCTATTTTGAATACATAAAGGGAAATAATATATTATGTATACAGAACATAATATTTTGGTTATCCCCATGTTCAATAGCCATAATACTTTATGACCTCACACTGGGAGTCGGAAAGCTCCCGGAGTATTTTTGATAACCTCCAAAAACTTGGTCAATGGTCGCCCTTTATTGGACGGTGGTATAGTCATTGTTAGAAAATATGTGGGATATTTTTAGTGTTCCAACATTAACAGGGCATTATGCGAACATCCAGAATTCAAATACATATAAAACAGGTGGGATTTGAATTTTGAACCACCAATTTTAATTTAATTTTTGCTTTATTAGCCGTACTCGTCAATATTATGCAATATAAACAACAAAGTGTTTTATTATTCAATATTATTCTCTTGGTTTCATTTTTCGAATAAATATCTGGACAATTTTTCTTCAATATTTGTTCAGAAACATCCTTAGGAATTCATACTATATATTCATATTATATAGCATCACCAAATCATAATACAATTAAAAAAAAAACATTTTTTGGTGAAACAGTGTTGAAAATTATAAATAAATATTTCCACCGCCCACTTTATTTGACTTTCGCAGTTCGCGGTTGGACATTATTATAGTTTCAATATAAAAAGTGTGTTGTTTTAACACCACTTTATTTGAATATATAAACCCAAGTAATTTCGGTTCAATTTGAACCTCCATCAGGGTTGTATATATTTATACAACCCTGATGAAGGTTCAGGACAAATATATTTTATATACTCAAATAAGCGTTAAAACAAAAAAAACCTTTATATTGAAATTACACTTAATTTGAGTTTAATATCAAATTGTTGCTGTAATATATTTATTGTCCCGATGAAGGGACGATTATATCCGAAGAAACGTATATAATTACAAATAGATATACTCAGCATCGCTCTGGTGAAAGATCACCATTTAAAATCGGAACGTTGCTTGAAGTGGCTTTAACTGTGTTTAGTGACCAGTTCAGAATAGGCAGGTACTTCTCAACCTTCCCCCTCCCAACTTCTTGCCTTCCTCACTCCCTTCAGCCTCACGAAATACCCCATTGTATTCGAACAGCGGGGAGCAGTTGAATTTTGTGCGGTGTTCACATTAAAAAAACAACATTATTTTTTCACACATGCGCCTGAGGAATCTTATTTTTACGGTATTCAGACTACTTGCATGCTGCCTCTATCAAAAACACTATTTGAAAGATGATCTATTTATAAAAACCAACTCTGTTCTGCTAAACTCCGTAGATTCTGACCCTTTTTTCTCATGTAAAACATTATTAAAAAATATTGTATTACTTTATTTTGAGCCTGAAACTTTGTTCATGTTATTTTCCTATAAATATATATATTTATTTTTATATATTCATAAAGGAGTACATATTTGCTTTGAAAACTTTGTAAATCCAAATATTATATACCAATAATTAATAGTTCCATAATGAGTTTGATTGATAATTCACGGTAGTGCATAAAAAAAGACTATAAAAATTGAACGAATATTGACGGTAGTAGGATTAAACCGCGAAAAACATCATCCTTGAATCATACGAAAATCAGTGGATAGTGAAATAGTGATTGGAAATGTTACCAATGACGATTTATACACAATTTAATGATTGTCCAAGCCCTTGGAACGATGTCTCCCGTTTGGCGTATTAAATAGTTTGGACCATTTCCAACTCGGCGACACAAAATGTGGACAATTTAATACAAAATTAATATGAGCGTTGTATGCGGCTATGCGGAAAACAGTATCATTTTCGCCGGACTGACAATTTAATCCGAATCTCTTCTGCGGGGGGCTGTGCCTATATTAAAGGATTTCATCAATTTGACGTCAGCTACAGGATAAGAATTATGTCATCTATGGATAGGGTTATTTCTTTTTGAGATATTCGTTTTAATTTTTGTAAATTTGCAAGCCTGTTTAATTAATTTTATGATGCAGGGTGTTAAAGACCATGTTGTATTTAGGTCACCCAGGCAGCGTTCAAGCCAATTTACCGTGTAACGTCATATTTATATAGGACCATTAGCCGACATGTTGAACCAACCTGCCAAATGCTCTAACACGGTGTTTCTCGAGGTAGGTAGGGCGTATACCGAATCAAGGGATAATTTGAATGTTTTGAGGGAAATATTATCAATGCTATGTTATGGAATAGAAAAAAAATCCACGAGTTTTACTCGTTGCTGGATATCTTACATATCTTACAATTTTAATCTCCAAGGGATGTTCTATAAACGACAAAAAAAATGACAATGCAAATGAAAAAGTTTTGCAAACTCTTCAGTTTTTCATTGGGCACACTGTATAAGTCTGATACAGAAACATTTATAATATTTAACGCTGTGCGATTAACGAATGAATTTGAAAGTTTTCAAATAACAGTTTTCTTAAAAACAAATGCAGGAGAAATGAGAAGATTACGTTCATCGAACAAAACTTTCCTCTGAATTATTGCTAGTCTAAGATTTCAAACAAGAAACTTTGAACAACGAATTCTAATTTTGAAATTATTGATCACAGTCTATCGTTGCCATGCCAAAAATAGAAACTCCCTAGACGTGCCTAAAATAGCGACAAACTCCCTAGATTTTAGACATTCGCGTTACATTGTTGAAAATTATAATATTTTGGATTCTATAAGGGGGGACTGTGAAAAGAAACACGATAAAGTTGGATAAAATTACTGAAATAACTAAGTTTCTCGTATGAATGGGAATTTTTGATAACAATTGGTCAGAAAAACACCCATTCTGTAATTGGATTTCTCCATTTCTCCCTAGATCTATGGATTTCTCCCCAGACATGGCAACTTTGGCTCACACGAAACTACTTGAGCCACAATTAATTAGTTAGGTTAGGATATAAGACGGTTTGTTTTAATATCAGCTTTGAAACATTAAGCTTCTAACACCGAAATCAAATATAATTCAAAATTATTGATCTCTACAAAACTACACGAGTGACAAAAATTGGTTAGGTCCCTACTTCGTAAATAGAGGGATAGGTACCTACGCGAATCGTGATTGGATATAATAAGATTTAACGAACGAATTTAGGACCGGGGCAGGTTGTGGTCTGTTGGGTAAAATAGGCAGAGCCAGAGTCCTCAGAGTATTTGTTTTCGACACGGCATATTCGGAGCAAAACTCCGCCGGGGAGCGAGGGATAATTCAATTACACGGGTAAATCAAAACGTTTCGAGTCTAAATGGGGAAGTTGGCGGGATTTCGAAAGTGTGACCGAATAGTAATCGGCGGAATCAATCCGGATTCGAAACTGTAAACATCACATTAATGTTAACGCAGTTGACCTATTTAAACTGGGTCGGTAATTAATTCATCCGGTATTGTGTATTACGAGAGTTTGTTCTGGAAACGTGCTTTTTGTCAACCCCATCGTTATGCTAAAATAAGGCTTTATCACACTGAACAGAAAGTCCCTAGAATTATCAGTTATACTAATCTGAAAAAAAACCGGTTGTCGTCAAATTAAACAAAACCTTTCGATGCTAGACACCAGAAAGGCAAATGAAATTGTTAAGATGCTTAGCTTCTCTCTTACGGTGCTAGAAAATCTTTCGAGTTCCGGTGCTGTACACTCAGTGTACAATTAAAAAGCTTTTTATTTTTAAATTAGTTTAATTTGGATAAAATTGAATAGCTTACATTTATTACTTATGTACGAGATTTGATAAAAAAATAAGGTAAATGAATTTTTATAGCAGGAACTGCTGATGCTAGATCCATTTGAAGTAAAAAAGTCCGATAGCTGAGTCTTTGAGATAGTGAGTGCTAAGTTTGAACAACTTGTGACTTGTCAGTCGGCTTCCAGAATGAGGTCGTGTTTTCTGTGTCTGTCGCGCATCATAAATTTCGAACAACGCGTTAAGATTAAGTTTTTTTTAACTTTTAACTGCTCAAGAAGCTTATGAAATATCAAAATCAGTATATAGCGATAATGTGGTGACTCTTAAGACTGCTTAACGTGCGAAAAATTGGCAAAAATGATTTGTTTCCAGATTTGTGATTGATGAACAGAGGGAAAATCGTGTGTCAGTTTGCACGAAATTAAAGGATCGTCGAGGCATGCCAGTCAAAGTCGAATGTTAAGGTCATCCTAATTTTTTTAAATATAATAAGGTCATAGTGCGATCAGAGTTCTTTCCAAGGGGAACAACTGCAAAATTCAAAATATTACAAGGGCTTAAAGCAACGTTTGCGAGACGATGTACGGAGAAACAGACCAGAAAAATGGGCCAATGGCACGACAGCGCCCCGTGCCACAACTAGCTTCTGACCCGCCAGTAAGGGCTGAAGGCCCTTTCCGAAGGAAGCCTTCCAGAAATGCTTCCAATAATTGAATCAATATCGGGGTAAGTGCATCGCTAGCCAAGGAGAGTACTTTGAAGGAGATTAATTCAAATTTGATGTAAGCTTATTACTTTGTTCGTAATAAAATTATTTAAGGTATTTTTTCATCACACCTAGTAAGTAAATATATAACAAAAATATTGTGTATGTTGAAAACGAGGAAAAAATATCGGCCACCCATAACACGCACGATACGTCCATTATTGCCGGCAGACCGCCGGCTAATACTAACGACCGCGTATCGGGGCACTTCTAGAGAAAACCCGGTACCTCTCGCTCACTGCAGGATTACATTTCATGTTATCAACCCTCGCGGCATACGTACATATGTATATATATATTAAGGAGAAAAAAAAACTTTGATTTTTCGACAAAACTTTTTTTTTCGATGCGTTCGACAAATACTTATAAAATTGTAATTATTTTATCCAATTCATAAATGTATTGTAGAGGAACCCCTAGAATATGAATTCGGTATTTGGTACAAATACAGAGATATTGAAATAATTAATGTCAACACAGTTGACAGCACCGGTAAGGAAAAGTTGAAAGAATTTCAATGTTTGAAAATGTTTGACCAATTTTTTGCAGAAATAACGAAAATTTTAGCTTTCTTCAGGCACACGGACACGCTCACGATACACTTCAATCGGTTTATCTTTAATTCTTTCAAAGCTTGACACACTATTGAAGTAATTTTCAATACGGAACTCCAGTCCAATTTTTTAAATTATTTTATTTTATTTTATATCAATAATGACGTTCAAACTTAAATACCATCATATTTCGTTTTTTTTTCTAACGTTAGTGTTGATGGTTAAAATAATTTTTAAAGTTTCAATTTTTCAAAGGCCGCCACAAAACGCTCTAAATCTATGGCCGGTCGGTTTTGACTAGTTTTGTGGTTAGAATGTCAAATGTCAAAACAAGGATGAGCTTAACCGTACCTAATTGTATATTCTATTCATGGCAAACCATAACTAAACATAAGTAATAAAATTACAATATGTACCTTTTTAGAAACTTTAACTCAAAGAATAATAATTATATTGACCATTAACACTATTATAATATCCTTATTGATGATCGGTTTGATCATGAATACTTTAATTTCTTTCATGAATAATAGTTGTTTATATTGAACAACAATTATAGATCTTAAAGTCTCCCGAATTAAGTAAAAATTTTGCAAAACTAAAAAAAAATACATATTAAAAATTCAAAACAAAATCTAAATTTTTGATAATTATCCAAAAACAGAATGCTCACGTGACTTCAGACTTTCCAAATGCAATGGTACCAACATATCACGGTGTTTTGGTAAGCTGATTTTTTATTCACTTTTAAATAACGATTTATAAAATCCATGTAATGTAATCCATGTAATAATGAAAGTTATATATTCAGAATCGGCGTTTGATGATCTATATGAATATACTCGTATATATTTTTAAGTCATTATATTTTTCAATGGAGTTTCTTATTGAAGACGAACTTTCAATTCTAGTGTATCGAATAACAAATTAATTTCAACATCTACAAGTATGTCGTTATTTTGTATCTTATGTTAGTTTTAATATAGTCCTGATGAAGGAAGGGTACTTCCGAAACCGGTCGATCATCATATTAAGTTGAAGTGGTTTAAAAGAAACTTTTGCGTGTATATTATAAAGAAGAATTTCATATTTTATTTCGCCTTTAAATCCAATTTCCCGAGGAAGTCACGCCACCGTGAGTATCGCTATTATGTGACATTTGGAAATGTAATAAAAGATGAAAACATTAATTTCCTTAATTTATTTCAGAAACACTTGTTTCGCGTTAAATACATGAAATGGCATTGTTGTACAAGGAAAAATATTTGACAAAAAGATGAAAGCAAAGGCTGGAGGCTTTTCTTAATCACCTGAAGGAATATTGAGATCGCCTTTTCCTTTGCGGGGAAAAAAAACGAAAGTTCGTTTTACAGGATTAAGATTGCGGGTACATGTTTAAGATGCTTCTGGGAAATTCTTTCGAATTAATCCCATAAAACCAATATCAAGAACCTTTATTTTGTATCATTTTTGCTTAGCCCAACAAAGTTTACTCTATTTATAAGATTTTTTAAAAATGCTTTCGTTCCTTGAATTACTCAAAAGGTAAATATGATCCCTTGAATTTGAAATTAATCAATAAATTAAATAATATATTGTTTTACGATTATAGTGGAGGTGTGGTAATACTAATGTACTGAATAATTATTTACACTGAAACAATTATTTAAACTATCAACAATTTTTGTTTTCATATTCGCACATTGCATCACATTCATAATAGTAACATTGCTAGAAGCTTTAGCTATGTTTAGTGACTCGATCTGAATAGTCTTTAAACCTTTTAAACCTTTCTCTTTCCCATCTCCTTATGATAATATTAAATGATCACTTTTCCGTAGTGATTAAAATCACCATATTAATAAAGTTGGTAGCTCCTTTTGAAACATGTTTTTTTAAGAATTCAAAATTGCTTTCTGACCTCAGATCAAATGGAAGGTCATTCCAAGAATATGCAACCAGCACATTAAAAGCTCTGTCCCCAAATTTTACCGCATTTGTACGAGAGGGTTCAAGCAGTCTGTTAGACGCATCACACTTAATCGATCTGAGCTTGAGTTGCCTCTGATTGTGCCCCAAGCAGAGATCAGTCAAGTAGGATGGTGCCAGTCCGTTCAGTGCCTTAGTATCCTTTCCCTTCCTATTTCCTCTAGTCTTACAGCATAGTTCCAATTAAGGATGCCTTAGTCGCAGAGGCTCCGGACACTTGGGATCTTGTATGGTAATCGCACTTAGTAAAAATTATTCAGGGGTAAGAAGGATTCTTCAGAATCCGGTCAACTGCTTAAATAAACTTGTTGATTGCTCGAGCTCGATCTAGTGATTGAGAAACGGAATAAAGTATTTATCTAATAAATTGTGAGAAATTATGTATATTTATATTGAAATGTCCTCAGCACATATTAATAAAAATGAATGATACGAATTTTTAAGCCAAAAGAAATCGAAAAATAAGGAATTATAGAAGAGTTTTCACAATTTATTAAATAAGGGTTTTATTCCCCTTTTAAATCACCAGACCGAGCAAAGCGGTGAGCGGCGAGGTTTATAACTGTTAGTTAAAACCCAATGTTACATTGTCTATCGATTATCCATCAATTGTCTCGTAAGTATCTATTGATGATGCTCTAAAGGAGCTCATCAAAACATCTCAACATGTCTCTCTGTCTATCCTCGTTTTTCTCGAAAATTACTCAACTGGTTTTGCTGAAAGTAGCACAGTTTGTTTTTATTAGTGCCGGAAAGATTTAAAGAGTAGTTTGAATGAAATCCAATATGTAAAAATGTGGCTATAACGTTTTAAAATTAGCATGAAAAACATTGAACCCGCCATGTTTCATTTAGATTAGCCCATAGATATACCACTCTGGTTAGCTACAGATTATATATTAAAATGAAGAAGGGTTGTTTGGGTAGAATATTTATAAAATGAAAAGTACAAGTACGTACTTATTATTTGGATTTTCTTGTTTCTTTGTTTAGAGATAGTCATCACAAGGCATTACTTTCGCTGTAAAATCAATTATGGCACCGAAACGACAACCAAGAATTCACAACTTCATAACTTTATTAAAAAAAAAAATCCCGAGCAAGGCCGGGTACACATTAGCTAGATTCCCGGGCCGCTAGAGGGCGCTAGTGTAGCATATGGCCATCTAATTGTATGACAAATATCAGGAGCTGGGCGTATTATTATATCTTTACGGGTTTTGATTCAACCTACTTATACTTCTCTATCAAATATCGTTAAATCGAATGTAATATTTTTTTAAGTATGCCTACGTTATATATTTATTTATAAACACCAAAAAATAACGTAAATCATGAAAAACCTGCAAAATGTCAGATACTGGGCGTATTGTCAATCTAGGGTATTTGGAAGGAGTGATCAAATATCACTGGCGTCCGAAAAGTCAGGTCGGTGTCTGTTGCTCTCCATGCACCGCAGGATCGCGAGGAGTGAAGGAGCCCTGTTCACCAGGGAAATTATTGGAGTGGGGGTCACCATGCTCAGCAATGAGGAACCGACTAAAAAAGAAGAAGCTATGATGTTATTATCGTAAATAGCTATAAATATATATTTATGGCCGATTTTAGGATATTTCTCCGATACTTTCCGCAATCCCATGGAACTAACTCACGTCGATGAAAGCAATAAAGACGTCTGCGAAGCAAAACTGCTGCTATAAACTTTAGAAACGTACACTGTTTCCAGAAAGGAATAAATCCAGAACAAGAATTGTTTGCGTAACATGCGATCATACAAATGTTCATTATTTGTACATTTTAAAAATTCGTTCACGTTTAATTATTTTGCTCATTGTGTTTTCGCTCACAAGTCCACACAGCATTTGAAATTCACCGTTCCGAAGTTGGAATTGTATATTTGTTTTAATATGTAAATCTTAATCACACGAAATTTGGGTAAATAATAAAATGACGCATGGAGCAGTACCCAAACACGCCATAAACAAATGTTCAACTTTTAATGTAGCGGTTGTAAATCAAGGGGCCTCTGTATCCAAACCACTTTCATACGTGCAGAATAAAGTTTAATTACTCCGATTCTAGTCGAGAAAGCTTGCAAAATAAAAGCTTCCCCAAGTAAGTTTTCTACGTCGCATCTCTTTGTTTCCTTAATGTCACGGTTTTATGAAAAATTGGCATTTTTACACTCACATTGTCACGTAAACTCTTGATTCTTATTTTGTCTACATTGTCGTAATTTTACATAAAATTTCTTCTATTCTATTTTTCCAATAGTTTCCCTCAGTGTTGTTTCACGTTCACAATTTGTATGCTGTCTGCAAACTGAACAAATGCCTTATAAAATTTAGAGAATGTTTTGCGACTTAATTTAAAAAAAAAACAATGTGTGGTCTCGAAAGTTACGTAATAAACTGTGGGACCTTATAATGAAAAGTTGTTGCATTGACTTGGAACTAAATGTGTGTAAATTTATTAATTGTTATTATTAAGTACATGAAAAACGTTGTTGTTGTAATATGCAAGCAATTTATTAGCCACAAAGTTTATTTTTTTCTTATGGTAACCCTTCATTCAAATGACAACCGGCCGACTTTCTGTTATCCACAGAACAGGAGAATTATTCACTTTTCTGCTCCCTGCTGATTCGGTCGTGTTGTCGAACTTACTAGTAACTTGTAGATTTGCATAATGCATCACTTCTAGTCTGTAAATATTCCTTCTGATCTTTGTACGCGTGAGAAATAAATCAAACAAATAGTGAACCTTCTTTCATTTAATATCTCCGCGACAATCATTAACGTAAGCGCGCTGGTGAGTATTGGTAAGTATCACAATACACTACATACCGCCGAACACATCTAAGACAGATAACCTCAAACGTTAAATTGGTGACCCCGAAAACACGCGGATTAATTCATAACGGCCGGTCGGCAGGAGTAGAAAGGTGGATCCTGAGGTCACTTCCCCTTGTAAGTACATTTTTTCTAATAAATAAATAACAGTGCATAACAATATTTAGAATTTTTTAAAACCTCAGTAATTTTAATAATATACCTCGTGAAATAATCACGTGCAATTGGTAAATGCTATGATGTCGAATAATAAAGTAATCCATGATTAACCTTGCAATCCGCAAATATGCCTAGATTTGTATTGAAAAATAAGAATTTATTATTACTCAGAATTGGTTTTATCATATTATTTGTCACATTCCTAAAGGAATAAACTTAAATTCTCTCTATCATCAGCTCTAACAGCTTACAAGCGCTAAGAATAAAAACATATCTTTACAATGCCTAAAATTTCATGTATTAATGAAAATAGTGACACAATTAATATTTTTCCTCAATTCATGATTTCAATAAAAACTAATCTCTTTGTTACAATCTATTCCAGCGATATACAAAAGAAAAATCGTCGATTCGAGCGGCGGAATTATCGTCGGATCTGACCCAAAACATTCAGGAAAAGACGAATCTGACCCGATCCCACAGCTGAGACGAGATGATTACCTTCTAACACGTAAATGTTAAAAAAGTAAAATTTTTAATTACTAACTTCACAGTGAAAATCAAGTTTTCATTTTTTTAGTGAATTATTTACCAAAAATGTTACAATCCCAAATGTGTTCCGTAAACGCATACAAGTGAATACAAGTAATGTTACAATTTATTTTGTTTCAAAAGTGTTACAAATTCAAATGTGTTCCGTAAAAGCATACAATGCAACGCAAATAATGTTACAATTATTTTGTTCCAACTTTCAAAATTTCAAATAATATTAGAATCCATTTGTTTGAACATTAGTTTCTTTCAAACTTTTTATTATATTCTATGAAAAGATTTTAACCGTTTTACATTTTTTACAACCTTTGGAGATTTTAAATTTTTAAATTGATATATGGATTACGGATTTTAAAATGCAATCATTCTAACATACATCCTAACCTTGACAAATTTACATATTTTCTTGTCATATTAGTCATATTTTATTGCCACATTTACTGCATATTGCATGGGAACTATGTAATGACCACTCACGAAGAAAGATCTAACGAAGAACCAGGAACAGAAAATCTCATCGTAATTCCAAAAGAAGACACCGGCAAATTGAAGATGGAAGAACACAACTTAGTTGGCCCTCTGACAGCAAGCAACGGTTATCAATACCTGTTGACAATGATCGATAGATTCACCGGCTGGCCTGTAGCCGTCCCACTGAAGGACATGTCTGCAGATGCAGTAGCAACCGCACTGATGGACCACTGGTTAGATCGTCACGGTACCCCGGAGACGATTACTACAGACCAGGGACGTCAGTTCGAGAACTTCTTATTTAAGAAGATAACGGATAAATTTGGTATCGAAAATACAAGGACCACCGCTTATTAAAAAAAGGCCAATGGCCTAATAGAGAGATGGCATCGGACGCCGATAGCCTCTCTTATGGCGAGTGGCGATCCGAACTAGTTGAAAAATCTCCCACTAATCCTACTAGGATTGAGATTTATAGTTCGAGAAGATCTATAATGTTCCCCTGCTGAACTCACCAGGTAGAACATTAAGATTACCTAGCGATTTCTTCATCGAAACGCCTAGAGAAGAACCTGATACCTACATCGATCGATTGCAGAGAAAATTTTAAAATATCAAGCCAACATCTACCAGCGCTCATGGATCAAGAAAGTGCTTCGTACATAAAGACTTAGCTCAGACTACCCACGTCTTTCTGAGAACAGACGGTGGAAGAAAACCCCTTCAAAACCCTTATGAAGGTCACTACAAGGTAGAAGAACGCGATGAGAAGACATTCGTCATCAGCATAAAAGGAAAGCCTAAACGTGTCTCCATAGACCGACTGAAACCTGCTCATACCTGTAGAAGATAACGTGCCAGCTTACGCATCTGTCCAGGAACCACTCCCAGAAATCAAGAGAACAAGATCTGGTCGCAGAGTACATTTTCCCGACAGATAACTGTCGTAACGCAATTAATTTGGGCAAATAAAACTAATTATTTTCCTTATAACATATTCAAGTCATAGTTAATTTAAAGATACTGATACTAAAGTCTACAATTTTTGTATAAATTTTGAACTCTAGTACTGTTGTTATACAATTTTTATTTTCAAAACATAGCGCAGAAACACTATGTAGAAAGAAATGCATCTCGGTCATCGACGAGATGAACCGTTGTAATGTTGAAAAGTTTTTCATCTTTAAAAACATGTTCACCATGTAACTAGTTGTAAGAAAACGAAATGGTAAAGTAAACAAACCATTCATCTAGCTATAGTAATTTAAACATTACACAATATCTTACACTAAATATAAAAAAGGAATCATATATAAATATAATAGCATAAAAATATCTGTTACCTAAAGAACATGATAACATGTGTTATGCTGACCATATAATCAACATAACACATGTTAAAAGGTTATTACTAAAATTATTGTTTACTGATATATTCATCATCTTACCGAATCATAGGTAAGCAATCGTACAAAATATACTCTTGTTCGTTCATGAAAAATGATAATACTATACAACCACAATAACGATAAGTTAGAAATAAACACTCAAAATAAGACTCAAATTTCATGAACACAACTTTATATTTTTGTGATAAGCATAAATTAAAAACGTAATTGTAATATGCAAGCAATTTATTAGCCACAAAGTTTATTTTTTTCTTATGGTAACCCTTCATTCAAATGACAACCGGCCGACTTTCTGTTATCCACAGAACAGGAGAATTATTCACTTTTCTGCTCCCTGCTGATTCGGTCGTGTTGTCGAACTTACTAGTAACTTGTAGATTTGCATAATGCATCACTTCTAGTCTGTAAATATTCCTTCTGATCTTTGTACGCGTGAGAAATAAATCAAACAAATAGTGAACCTTCTTTCATTTAATATCTCCGCGACAATCATTAACGTAAGCGCGCTGGTGAGTATTGGTAAGTATCACAATACACTACATACCGCCGAACACATCTAAGACAGATAACCTCAAACGTTAAATTGGAGTGAAAAAAAAAAAAAAAAAACTTTGTTGCTAATAAATTGCTTGCATATTACATTGTAAACCACAAATATATTTTATTTACACCAACCGTTTTCGCTTAACTCAAGCTTCATTAGGGTAAATATAATAACTCAGTAACTTTCAGTTATTATGTTTACCCTGATGAAGCTTGAATTAAACGAAAGCGGTTGGTGAAAATAAAATATATTGGTGGTTTATAACAACGTGTTTCATTTACTTAATACAATGTCAAACCACAAAGTGATGGCTTCTTACGAAAAAAAAAGTTGTTATGTTTACTTAGTAGAACTTCATAAATTAAATATTAAGTTCTGAAGTATTTTAGTTATTAATTATTGTTACAGCGGTGTCGGCGTCAGACATTTTCAAACTGAACATAGAAGTGTGTGCCATTATTGAGTTTTTGAATTTGCTGATATTTTTCTTAGGATAGGCGTTACAATTTAATCATAATTCATGATGTTTCACTACCTTCTCACGTCGCGAGTTTTTTACAAATATGTCAACAAAATGTTTGGTTAGATGTATGCCAAAAAATAACTTATCTATAATATAAAGTACATAATTAATCTTAAAAAAAGAATAGATTTACCAGCAACATTTAAACTATTATTGAACTATTTTCAGTTATCAATGGAGCTTGCATAATGAGCTATAGCATAGCTTTGAAGACGTATCCTAACTATCAGCATTAAGACGATACTCAAATATTTGCTGCATTTATTCAACAAGAATAATATGGTTCACAGAATGTATAGTTTTTAAAGTTTAAACGAATCCGGTATGCATTGAATTCTCAAATTTTCTGTAGCTATCTCGATGACAAAAATGTTAACATGCACCTGTTTTTGTGAATAAACTATTGCTAGATAATTTTTAATTTTTATATTGTGTAATTCGTTTTGTTTTTCCTTATTTAAAAAAAAAACAAACTGAAGTACCCGTCGTTCCCACGGGGTTATGAATGGTTGTATTACCCCTCCCCCACCTACCCAGTAATTTCCTTTTTATTTTGAACGTCAAAGTGCAAAATTTCCTTAAAGAAGTAAAAATTTGCTTTAAGGGGAGGGAAAGGGGGATGGGGATGATTTTTCAAAATATGTGAACTGTGATTTTCCTCTAGCTTTGAAGGTCAATTGTGAAAAATTTTATCAAGCTCGGTATAAAACTGTAGATTTGTATACAAAACAAACACACGCCGCCCGCCTGGGACATTCTTCTTTATGTAATAGAAGAAGACAAACAAAAACCGATTAAGCTCCCCGATTAACGACCTAGTCATGGGAATGAAGCTCGTCTGCTAAGTGAGAAGTACCTGTAGTTTTAAAAGTATCTAAGATTCATTAATTATTTTTTTTATTTTTTTTTTATTTAAAAAGAAATACAAATATTCCCTGGTTACGAATAACCTGACAATATTTGAAAATCTCCTACTGCTATCACAGTAAGCGGAAGATGTTGCTTGTGTCGTAAATGGAGGACTTAGCCAGCCGAGGAATTGAACTCACGACGTTTGGGTGAGACCCAAACGCGATGCCAACTCAGCCACTGACCGGTCACCTATTTCCGTTGAGTATGTATCCACGTAGCCATAATATCCGGCTTCGCGCGAGTTTAAATCTCGAACGAAGCCCGACAGGAATGCTCTAGACTTCTTATAAGGATCTGTTTTACTAGACATTTTACTAAGGTTGCTAAGATCTGGAACTGAATAAAGTGGAATAATAAATGGGCCAGATACGCAACGATACGGAGGGTGGGATGATCAGACTTGGCAGTCGGCACGGCTCGAAGCGTTTATGGGATTTCGTGAGGTCAGGGGGTCGACGGTCGAAGCTAAAAAAACCATAAGATTCTCTTTATTTTCAATATTGCCTTTTCTCGGCCAGTGGAACTGGCGAAAGGGGATTACCAGGCTGAGCTTATTAAGCGAATGTATTCAGGATGCGAATAGAGGAAATATACAGCTTTCGGCAAAGGCTCGAGTGATGCATAGGATACTTTTATTAAATAAAGCGCAATAACTTTTGCGTACCCCACTTTTAATTAGCACGCCAAATAGTTTGAATATAACAATATTTTATCATTGAAGATAATATTAACAACTCTCGAATAAAACACGAAACCGAAAAGACACGGAAAAGAAAAAGTAACGGGAGCACTTGGGATTCGAACTTCATGTAATCTAGGTACAAGCGAGTGTTTGTAACGCTCAGTTTTGCTGTTGTTACATTTAAACAGGATTTTGGAACGAGTTGCTCTCGTAGGTATATGAAATTGATATGGCACGATGAAGAATCAAATACTAGAGTCGGGTCATGTCAAGAGACAGAATAATAGAAGCGTACGTATGAGATGATTTATGAATGTGAATGATACAAGAAGTGCGTGCCAAGAAAGGGAGTTGTGTGCAGGTACACCCTCTTCGCTTACATTTGCGGAGAAATGGCTTGATGGTTAGTTAGTTATGATGAAGAAAAGTTTGAAACTAGTTGGCGCATTAGTTAAAATGTGAAGTAGGTACCGACAGAGTTACCATTTTCATATATGGCGTTCAGCGGTTTGAATGCTTTTGATGAATTTCAAGAAGGTTGACAATTGAAAAAGTTATGTAATGGATAATATGAAATATTATAAAATGGTACAGCTTATTTGAAAAGAGTTTATTGCAGCAAGGTTGATTGGCGCGACTGTGTCACCATCGCCTCTAGTTCTTATCTGTTCTTACCAAAAAACAATGTTACTATTTCTCAATAAATACACATCATTTTTTAAAGAAAAAGATGTTGATCCTACAGCACTTCTGGGTGCTATTCAAATAAGTTATTGGATCAATGATTTTCAGAAAAATCATCAGAAAAACACAGGACATAAATAATAATGGTGTTTGTCCAACCGGGATTAAATCCACAACAAATCCGATGTAAGAACGTCTCCAAGTTGATAAGTCCGTATAGGGCTAGCCGATTCTTCAATAGTCACCAACTGTTAATCCTATACAAATCTCAAGTACGTCCAACAGTTGAATTGAGAAGTCACCCCTGAGCTGGTACTTAAAAATACTTGCAAAGGAGGGCGGTTCGTCTAATTGATAATCCGTTGTTAACAGATCGATTGCCATCTCTAATGAACAGTCTCAATGAAGTGAATGAAGGCATGCTGAGTCTATTCTATAGATATTTCAATAGAGCCCGCTCGAAGGAGCTAGCAGCGTTGATCTCCTTCACAGTTGATGTTGGTTTTTCATGAGAACGAGTCGTTTTACCTACTCGTTTTTGTGTAAATCGGCTCATATGTGGAACCTGTCTTTCCTCCTAAATTTAATCAGAGTCTTCAAGGCCCGCATTAACAAATCCCTTTTTACATCCCCCTCCCTAATCCGCGTCACAACGTTGTCCAACCGGTAGCGATATAGTCCCCCTGTATGTGCTTCGTACAGACAGGAGCGCTCTTGTGAGGAGTCACATAAAAAAATAAGGATTAAATCCGTAACAAAGCCGAAACAGATTTAGAATTAGTAATTAATCCACTTAGACGTGGATACCTCTAGCGGATAAAAGTTGAAACAATTTATCAATTTTATATTATTTGGGAAGATATGCAGTTATAATACAAAACACTTTTACAGATTAACTAACTTATTACTTTGTCGCATTAATCAGCGAAGTTTCCGATATATATGTATATTTCCAAATTTTCATATATGAAAATTTGAACAGAAAAGATAGAGCAGAAATGGTCGTAGAGAGAAAAAAAAATTTGAAAGTGAAATTGAAAAGAAAAAGAACGCAATAAAAATAAAAGACCCAGTTTCTAAAAAAAACACCAAATGTGGCAATTTAAAAATATGTTCTTACACGTTATATAGATAACGTTAAATCCAATGATTAAATCAAATACATTTTAATACAATATAACACACAGCAGGGGTAGGGAGTTATAACTAACCTTGCGATTTAATTTTTGCTGATGTGAATTTACTAAATAATGGACAATGTAAAACATCAGCGTCTGAAAATATGTTGTTCTATTTTGTGCATGTTCTTCTGAAAAATGAGGGTTTTGTGTAGTTAGTTTTAGAGTGTGGGATGTGGAATAGTTGATTTGAGCGTTTGTTTCGTACTGGACAGTGGAAATTAATGTTTTTTAGAAGGTAGTGTGTAATTGTCAACAACTTTGCTTCAACAATGATTTTGTATACGAAATTTTGGTCGGATATATTTCTTATATCTTTCAGTGATTCGTACTGGACAGTGGAAATTAATGTTTTTTAGAAGGTAGTGTGTAATTGCCAACAACGTTGCTTCAACAATGATTTTGTATACGAAATTTTGGTCGGATATATTTCTTATATCTTCCAGTGATTCGTACTGGACAGTGAAAATTAATGTTTTTTAGAAGGTAGTGTGTAATTGTCAACAACGTTGCTTCAACAATGATTTTGTATACGAAATTTTGGTCGGATATATTTCTTATATCCTCCACAGTTACAGAAAAATACACTATTACAGAAAGCTAATGAGTAGTGGCGTGCATTGCTCTATGATCAAATGTAGGCTGTGCGTAGTTTTTCAAGCTTTTGTATGAATTATTGTGCAATGAATATACGAAAATGATTATTGTATTATTATTATTGGATTATCTTCACCTGATAGTTATGGCGACTGAATAAATGAGCGTCCAATTTCCACATAAAATTCATGGAAAAAAATCATTTTACTACTGAGCAACTGTTGAGCCGAAATTTTGCCTCAACACTGCTTAAATGCACAAGATCGCTCTTCCCAACGAAACTTCAAATGTCAAATGTATGAAACGAACAATGTGCTTTGCGGCATTATCAAAATTTAAGCTAACACTTTATTTTCAGCACATTTTTAACACACGTTTGTGAAGTATAAACTGTTGATATATGAATTAGTTTTTACAACAAAATATATATATTCATAATAAATACATATTAACTCATCTATTTTAATTATACATTGAAAGCTTTTGATGTCACTTGATTATCTTAAAAGTGGGTGGCTAATATTTTATCGTATATGAAAGTGGGCGGACACTATTTTACAGTGGACGGGCACCTCCATAGACAATTTATGATAAAAAATGTTTGAAAATAGGAAAACGGAGCGAATATTTAACAAAACACTTGGCTGATCGAGTTGGGAGAAACGGCCGTTAGTGTTTGTGAATGTTAATAGTTACGTATTCAAACACTATAACATTATGTATTGGTGATGAAACACGTCTGATCTGAGGAGATTGATGTGATAGCTCAGTAGTTTGAGTTTAGTAGGTTGATGTAAATTTCTTAGTTCTTGGATAGCGATGGTTCTGAGTTCTACATCCCGATAGCGGCAAAAGCCCCTTTCATGATCAGGTGTCTAATGAATTTGTTTTGATTATTAGTATTGCATCAATACTTTTTAAAGCAGTATATTTAAGAGCGTGTAAAGTAACATACTTAAAGCGGATGCCACATAATAGCGAACCATTTAGTATGAATAATGAGGGCGCTGCGAACCGCAACAGAATAGGTAATAATCTTTTTAATTATTCCGTTCAGTTATAAACTATACCGTTAACCGCCGGTTTAGCCATAAATAATTTAATTAAAGTGTTGTTCGCAGTTACAAATCAGAATATTCATTACCAAACTTGCGGTTATCTCCTGCGTAATTAAGTCGCTGTTGGATAGGAGAAAGTGAAGGGCTGAGGGGAGGGGGGGGGGGATGGTACGCGGGGAAATAGAAGATACGTACCGTAAAAGTGACTTACTTTGTCCCTCAACGGTTAACTTTGTCCCAAATTATTACTTTTTTTTTTTAATATCACTAAGTGTAAATGAAATGTTTGAAAACTATAATTAATTAACACAATTAAACGAAAAAACGGTTAAACGAAATGTTATACTAAAAATTCTAGCAAAATCACAAGTATACCTGTATAATGTTTTAATTGCATATTAGGAAACTGCCCTTGATAAAAAAACCTCTGATCCTTGAGTAATTATGATTATTTGTAATTTTGAAACTGTCCATTCATGGTGGAATTTCATTTCAATAACATCAGTCTGAAGATACCCGTGATAGGGTGAAACCGGTCCGGTCTGAAATGAGAAAGTGGTAGAATGTTAGAAAGGTTTTGTAATCAAAACATTTATTACCATGAATGCCAACAAGGACTCGGCATAATAATGGGTGAACTGTTTTCATAATTTTACTTGAGGGTAAACGAAACGTAATACGCGCTCACAGATGGCGCTAATTTAAATATTTTAGAAAAAAAATATTTTTCATGTGATGCTTTTAAATATTGAAATTAATTATTTGTTTGTGGGTGTAATAATAATAATAGTTGGATGATTTGTATAGCGCCGTTTTTGTGAAAAATCACCTCAAGGGCGCTGTGTACACACTGTGTGTACAAGGGCGCTGTGTATACGAAATTGAATAAATTATTACTGTAGGTTTAAAGCCTTAAGTCCTTCAAGAAATTCAAAACAGTACAATATATTATTGTATAAAAACACATACTAGTACACTATTTTTATAAGTTTCTTAAAGGACTTGGACTGTTAATCTACAGTAACAATTTATTCCATTTCATATTCCGTGTGTATACCCGTCAACAAACATTTATTTCAATGTTTAAAAGCATTACGTGCTAAAAGCGTTTTTTTTTTAACAAAATATTTAAAATAGTGCCATCTGTGAGTGTATATTTAGTTTCGTTTACTCTTGAGGGGTAAATTTGGCACATAGATAGATCAATATTTTGACAAAACGAAAAAATTGTACTTTTGTGACCCCTTTATCGGCACAAGTTGTGATGTTGGAAAGAGAATTTTTCGAAAATTAAAACTATTGTCCAACACAAATAATGTGGTTATCTTGATTGACGCATGACGATGAATGCTCTCTAATTCTCAGTACATAATTTACAAAATGTAGCTACAAGTGCCACATTATGAAATGTGATAAAAATTTCATTATTTTTGTATTTTTCGAGATATTTTTCAAAAATAAAATGGAATAATTGTACCCTTAAGAGGAACGGCTGCGACGCCTGTTTATACAAAACTTAATTTTGGATTGATTTTAGTTTTATTTTTTGTTAATATAGGCAATTTTAAAGGAATTGATTTTTCGCGATTTCAACTTTAATAATTATTTGGGGGTAACGGTGATCTAAATTTCATTATTCAACTGTTTATGTTTCTTACTTGAAAATCGTTGGGATCTACGTCAGGCATCTGTTTCCCAGCATCCGCACTCAGAAATCCCGTAAGATCTGTCAGAAACTTTTCATCGTACACAGCCCTCTCCTCCCAGATGCTGAATATCTTTAGGATGCGATGATTCACCTTGTAATCCCTACAAATATGAAATAAAAATTCAGAAAGGGTTATATTATAATACTAGCTGACATGACTTGGTAGGGTTTATAAATGGTTTGGAGTAAATGTTTGAGATTGGGAACTCTAGTAAATTGGGTGTAATTTTAAGGAGGATTTTTTTATTTATTAAATATATTTTTAAAGTTCACATATATTTCATACATGTACACTTTTAGAATTTATACTACTTTTCTGTTTGAAGAATTTCCTTCTGTACAGAAGAGGATGTACAATTGTTAAGAATTAATATTGTTATTAACTACCCCTACTCCAAACCCTAAAGCTATCCCTACCCTACCCCTTTCACCACATCATTAATTCAATATTCTTATCAGCCTTTGCCTCTTTGGTAAACATACAAACTTCCCAAATATACAATCTCATCCACTTATTCCAAGTATTCGTAAGTTGCACACGAATGTTTTTTTTAATCTCTTGGGCGTTCAAGTAGCGTAACTGCCACCAAACATCAACAGTAGAGCCGCATAGTGGCGTTTACGCCACCAACTGCGACGGCCTCAAAAGTCGTTCTATCTTCTTTTGTATGACGGTTAGATATATGATTTAAGAGGAACGGTTGCGCGGCGTGTTTCATACAAAACATAATTTTGGATTTGAGGCCAAAATACTCACGTAAAGCTAATGTTTTTATTTTCATCAAAAAGTATAGTAAATATCTAGTACGGATTAGAAGTAAATTATTTATTTTTGTTTTACATTATGATATATAGATCAATGAAGGAATTGATTTATCTCGATTTTAGAGGCATATTTAAAATATAATGAAATATGAAATAAAAAAATATGAACATAAGCATTATTGTGGACTTTAAATTAAATTAATAACGACCGATTTACGTTGGGAAACAAATTTACCGTAGATAATTTAAAATATCGACCCGAAAAGAGTTTTTTTATCGTATTTACATAGCAAATGTGACAATTTAAAAAAAATTACAATAAACCCAAATAATTTAAGTTGCATTTAAAATTACGATTTTTTTTCATGGCCTATAATTCATAATTTAAAACAAATATAAATAAAATACTTCTCATACGTACTAGATATTTACTAAACCTTTAATTAAAGAAATATGTCATTCAGTTTCTCCTGAAATGAAATAAGCAGTGCAGCCGTTCCCCTTAAGCGGCAAAATATAAAACTTTTGAGGTAACATATGTATTCATGGTAATTTTAATTCAATCTAAGTGTTTCTCGAGACATTCGATACTTTTTTTAATGTGTCAAAGTTACCCCCTAAGGGCATTAGTCAGGCCCTTTTTGGTACTCGCCGAACCCGCAGAATCCGCTTAACATTCAAGCACCAAGGCCGGAGCCACCTGCCCAGAAAGGGTATTGATTACATCTTACAATACATCACGGGGGCTTAGCCCAGCACTTGTTCTGGACATCTTGGGGGTGGAAAAGATCTATCCATTTCACGATTCAACATATTCTTTATTCAGCGAATGTTTCGGTATGTTTGAATGATGGATTCTCGAATTACCTAACGGCTCAATGAAAAAGAATTTTTCTTTCTTTTTATATAAATGCTTGTTAGAAAGTGGACAATTCAGCGGAAAAAAAAACCAGTAAACAATCTGAGGGCATTTTTAAAAAATACATTGTTTTTAGATAGGTTTAATTAGGATATGTACTAGTACTACAGGTATTTGCGAATACATTTAATATTTACAGAATGAATATTTATACCTTATTTTTATGGACCTTCCTTGGTGTTTTTCTGTTTGAGAATAGCTGTTAATGGATTAAACTAATCGGCCCTCGAAGCAGTCATTGTCACACCTCATTAGGAAAAACGGTGTTGAATTTTTGGCATCTAGTGAAATGATAGACGTGGGTTATCAACAAAATATGGAAATATTTATTCTGGAGACAACCTATACGGAGATGATATAATATTATAAGAATTTATTTATTTTATTTTTTTAGTATATCTATTTATACCGAAAATATTGTTCTTTCAAATGAAAACACAATTGACAGGCCAGTAGTAGGGGTAATGTGCATGGTGCATTGTGCATACATGTCTTTTATTGGTGACAGCCGGGAAAGATGTGAAATTGTTTGTATTTGTTTTTGTTTTTGCCTCGTCTCGTCTCGTATCGTCTTGACTCGTTTCGTCTCGCCTTGCCTCATCTCTTATTTTCTCGTTTCGTTTCGTTTCATTTCATTTAGAATCGTTTTGTTTTATCTCGTCTCGTCTCGTCTCGTCTCGTATACTTAAATTTAAACACTCGTATACTCATAATTAAAAACGAAAAAAAAAATACTTCTCATGCGTACTAGATATTTACTAAAGCCTTAATTAAATATATAAATATATATATATCATTCGGTTTGATGGGTATTTTGGCCACAAAATCAAAATTAAGTTATGTATGAAACAGGCAGCGCAGCCGTTCCCCTTAATAACTGCATCTCTTTATATGGTCTATAAATAATGTGTAAATATACCCTGATGAATGAATGTAAAAAAAATATTATAATAATAATAAATTCGTAGAATAGACGTAATATAAGAATAGGAAGTAATATTTATACAGCGCCCCTGTGGTGATTTTTCACAAAAGCGGCGCTATAGAAATGGTCCGATTATTATTATTATTATTTATAGTTTTTATTAAAATTTAAAAATAAAACTTAAAATTAATAACAATATTTCTACAATAAATAAAAAATGTTAATTTGCATTAAAGGTAAGTGATAATGTTCTAATGCGTTAGTGTTTACAATATTTTACCATTATTGAATACTATTCCTGTATGTGTTAGTGTAATGTATTTTTATGTGTTGGAATTGCGCGAACCTACAATAACAATAACTTAATATCTTTAGACTGGTACATTTAGTTAAACGTACCAGTCTGAAGATAGCCGTCACAGGTTGAAACCGGTCATGGTCAAAAATAAAAGTGGAATAGAGTTTAAAAACGTGTCTTTTATTTAATCATTATAACGGAATTCCACCATGTCAAAAATAGAAATAATAAACAATAATTTAAACTTACAATAACAATTTTTTTCATTGCATATTCCATATACCCGCCAATAAATAATTAATTTCAATATTTAAAAGCATTACATGTTAAAAGTGTAAAACATTGAATTTATCACCATCTGTGATTGTGATCTTTCGTAATAATTTTATTTTCATGATGTCATTTATACCTATCAATAGCATTTGTACCCCATCTCAATACGAAAAAAAATCTCTATATTCGTCAATAATCATATTTCCATTGAGAGTAGTTAATATTAATATCTTCGGTAATTGAATCACAATAAAGTAAATAATAATAATAATAGTATTTAGGAGAGATTATCTCAATTCAAACTGATTTTAATTAGCCTCGTTCAAATATTAGTGGAAACAGTCTGATTTCATAACTAGCGAACGTTTAATAATAATTAATTATTATTGTCCTGATTTGCTTACAAATGTTTGTTTTGGAGGATGTGAACAAATAAAGGTACGAGGATTCCTAATCAGTTAATCACACATACAATACTTACCAAAGCAAGTAATTCCCACTATTTATTTGTATTGCTTGATTTGTTACGACGGTTAAATTTTTATTTTAACGCCTATAACTTTGATGTACTTTTTCAGTGATCATCAGGAAAGGATAAGTCAAATAAATTAATTGTATTAATTTATTATTATATTATAATTATTATATATATCAATGAAAATATTACCAAAATAAATCATATCAAACATCCTTAATAATCAAAAGTATTGACTACCCTTGCAGAGAGATAAGTAACCCGATTGACTCCGAATTAAAGTGTTAAAAACCGGTATAAAGTATTTTCCACAGAAAATTTATTGATGTCGTTCCTTAGCGAAATATTGTTTGGTATTTCCTTAGTGAAAGATTCGAAATCAAACGTTTATTTGCATGTTTTACCACGTTTAGTAAATTTAGTCAACACGTTGCTCATTAATATTTCCCCCCACTTGAATACATTCCCAAATAAGGAACTCCAGTAAATTCTAAAGCACCTTCTAACTTAAATACCAGTATTTTAATAAAATTAATAAGAAATTCTTTGTAATTTTTTAATAATGATGCCATAACATAATTATACATTCATTAAAGAAACCTGTAATTTAATTTTTTTTTTTTAATATGTTGTTTTCATAAATAAAATAATTTTCAAAGTTTGAATCTTTCTAGAGTTCGAAATCTGGCAGGTCACGCGTGACGTCATACGTACGTAATTTTGTTGGTAAACAGTAAAGCAATTCCACCAGGCGCTATGAAATCAACACATTTAAAAATAAGTAATTAACAAGAAAAAAAAAATCTTTTGAGATAATTTGTATACAGATTGGGTGATGTAATTCTAAGTAAAATAATTATACAATAAAACTTATGGTGCAGAGTACGTCAATACAAAAATATCATCATTACTGTCACGACTACATGGATGGAGTCTCCCTTGATGGCCCTTTGGAGACGGGACACCATCAAATATCCACCATAAACTAGTTAATTTTTTTTCTCTCTTAGCGCATTAACTTACTTTGCGTATTTGACTGAGTAATATTTTTCTATGTTTTTATTTTCCCTTTCTTCCTCCTATTTTACGTTCCTATACTTATTTTTTTGTTATTTGTATTATTATCACTTCTGAAATAAAGAACTATTATTATTATTATACATTCAGAATCAGCATTTGTTGGTCCCATACCATATGAATAGATTTTGTTAAAGCCATAATATTTTTCACTGTAGTTCCTTATTATTGGGGCTTCCATAGTTCACAAAATTACATCAAAATATGTTTTAAAAATAATAAATTAGAAACATTTATTACATAGTCCACTACTTCGAAACACTCTGGAAACACCGCGATATTATAAAAATATTCATAAAAAAACTAACTAAGCACATAAAAAAATATCAGATGAAACATCGAAACACTAATCGGTGTGTATGTCGAAATATTTAATTCAACGTTAGATGGATCGGCATGATTTTATTTTTCTTTATGACTAACTCATCACCTCAACATAAAGTTCTCATGCATAAATTACAGTATATTCCATACTGCAAGCTCAATTTCTGATGTGTCTTTGTGAATATGACAAAGTGGTTTATTACGACGAACATCATAACATGATTTATTAGGTTACGAGGCGCGGCAAGGCGAGGCGAGGCGAGGGGAGGTCTTACCACGTACTCGGAGCCAAAGTGACGCGGTGGATATTCAATTACTGCAGTTTGATTCAATTTCCATCGAGTTTCCGGGCCACAGTGCTGCCAATGGGTCTAGTGGGAAAACATTAATTAGTACGGAGATACACTTGCCGTAATAATACTACTATTTTAGGACTTTCCTCGTAGTAAAGTAATTACTATCGTCAGTAATTTCACTAATTTCTCTAAAATATGAATTATGGTAGAAATGTTCGCATGTACTCTCCCATCGGAGGTTAGCTGCCATCAAACCGATCTTTAATATGCAGACTACAGTCCGATACGTTTCTGCGAAACTGCAATCATACAAGTCACATGGAGTACGAATCCATGAAATTCGTTGCCTTCCTCTGCTGTTTTCAATTTATTAACCTTCCCATGAATTATGGATCATTGACTCACATGCCTTTTTGTCGTTTCTTTAAATGTTTCTCATTTTTAGGTAACTTTTAATCTGTCCAGGTTGTTGCAAAGATTCACCTATATATTCACAGTGCGGAAAAATAAAACAACCCTTTTCAGACTTGTCCAATAATTATCCTTCAAGCAGTCGTGCGGCGTCGAAACAACCGCGCACGCACATTTTCCACTTGTTACGGGCTTGTCTTGCATCACATTCACCTGCTATGCTGGTCAACCTGAGTTAGAAATATAACGAAGCAACGCACATACTTTTCATTCCTGTCGCATCCACTCCCGCGCTGCGCTCAAATAAAAGTTCAGTATATCAAAAAAACGCCTAATCAACTTTATACGCCTGCCGCCTAGCTTTGCTAACTAACCAGAAGAAAATACATCAACCACTGAGGAATCATCAAGTGGGTCGTGCAAAATTGTAAATCCAGTGCGCACCTCGCGCATGATATGTCTGCCGTGAGCACACCGCTTTTACATGGAACGAGTATGATTGTTAGAATCATTTAAAAGAACCTCATATTGATAACTATGTACGAAGTATTGTTAAAAAATATTAATTTGCATGAAACTTTTAAATATTTCAGATAAAATTAGCTTTAATATTACGTACGTCGATTAGGCTACGCGCGACCTCTTTAGTTATAGAAACCCGTGTACCTACTTAAAGGTTAATAGACAGCAATGATTGGTTTTATCTGCAATAATTTAATGGTGTTTAAAAAAAATCAATCTTTAAAGTGTAGTTCTATTTTCATTCCATCAAATTCAAAGTGAATTGACTCAGGTGAATGAAACAGTGAGCTGAAAGTTACATTTCCTTTCAGCCGTTCTACGTAGTCTTTTTGAGAGAAGTGCCATTTTTCAATAAGCGCTTGTCTTAAACTCTATATACGTATATATATATATATATATATATATATATACGCAAATACATATACGAGTATATCTTTCCAATATATTTCCATCTCGACTATGTAACGCATCTACCTTTTCTTAAATGGATTGAAAAAGATCATGTTTCATTTTAAGGGCCTCGAGGGGCAAGGTAATGATACTATTCAGACAATTTTACAAAAATAAAAATATCGTAGTTGTTCATCTGCCAAGCAAGTTATAAATCAGGAGGCTATGGGTTCGATTCTTATTGCAGCCCAAATATCAATCAAATGAATCTCATTTTCGCTGCTTGGTCCCTGAAATGTAATATCTCGTTAATCATACAGTTTTGATGCCCATTTATAAGAGTGATACAATATACTGGTATAATCCTTACTTTTTTTTATTTTTATATGAATACCGCATAAGAGTCCCAACTGCTCCCAACCGTCTGGAGCCAGTGAGACTATGGCATTCCCAATTGGGGAATGTTGTGAGGCTGAAGATGTTGGGGAGGGGAAGGAGAAGGGGAAGAGGGAGGTGGGGAAATACCTGGCTATTCAGATCTGGTCACCAAATACGGCTAAAAGCCATTTTAAGCAACGTTTCAATTCTGAACGGTGGTCTTTCACCAGGGCGATACTGAGAGTATCTTCCACTCTGGAACGTGTGCAAATATACTATATATTATTTTTAAATTAATTAATTGTGAAACAACACAAATTAATTAAATAAAATTTACTTGCGTACGCCGGGATTTGAACCCGCGACCTTCAGATTCGTAATCGAGAGCCTTAACCCTCGACCATGAAGGCCTTACATGGTTTTGACAATAAGTTTTAATTATTTTATCATCGATCTTAACAAAGGTATTCTGGTACTTAATTATTTATTTAATTAAAATCTATCTGATATGTACCCGGCCTTGCTTGGGATTATTTATTTTTTTGACATAAAGTTATGAAATTGTGAATTCTTGCTTGTCCTTTGGGTGCCATAATTGATTTGACAGCGAGGCGACTATTACAATGTCTAAATAATGAAACAGAGAAACATTAATTTGAAAATATAATTTCATACCAAACATTTATTTTTTCAAAATATATCTAAATAATAAAGTTAAGTAGTTGTATTTTCCATTTTGAAAATATTCTACCCAAACAAAACTACTTCTTTTGAATATGTAATCTGTGGATTACCAGAGTGATATATGTATGTTCCAACCTCAATATAACATGGCGGGCTCAATGTTTTTCATACTAAATTTAAAACGTTATAGAAACAGTTTTACATATTGGATTTCATTCAAAGTACTCTCCGAACCTTCCCGGAACTAATAAAAACAAACTGTGCTATGTTCAGCTAAACCGATAGATTAATTTTCTATAAAGAGATATTTCTATAGAGCTGCTTGCTTGAGTACATATTGTGATTTTTCAAATTGATGGACATTCGTATACGTTTTACACCAGCTCTTGTAAGAAATATTGATTTATAAATATTTCTAAGTTTGAACTGTCAAAATGGAGGAATTCCATTTTAATATTAACTTTTTGATTAAAAAAAACAACAGAAATCACAAAAAATAATCAAAAATAACCATCTGTTTAAAACAAAACTGGCACAATTGACATTATATAAAAATAAACCCATAGATTTAGTAAACCAACAATGTAATCCGTTTTCCAAAAGGTAATAAACCAACCCGAAAGTAGTTTCAAGTATAATTGTAAAGCCGTTCCGTCAGCAATAAAACAAATATCTCAGTCACAATGGTGCAAGGTTAAAAAGGGGAATGGGGCTCACTCCTTACATAAAACCTACACGTACCATAGAATTAGTTTAAATTGTACCGGTCTGAAGATGCTCGTGATAGGTTGAAACCGATTCGGTCTTAAATAAACAACTGGAAGAAAGTTACAAAAGTTTTCATAGTCAAAAAATTTAAATCATATTTATAAATAGCTAAAAGTGGATATGCATATTTTGTTATTATAGCATAAGAATTTTACTTGCTCGGAGCCATTGAAACTACAGCATCCCAATTTTTGAGGATTATTATGATATTAAAGGCAGTGCCGGAGGGGAAGGTTTGAAGGTTCTCGATTTTACAGACCTTGGTCACTTGTCAATCAAAACATAGCTAAACCCATTTCAAGAAACATAATATTTCTGAATGGTGTTTTGAATATTGAGAATTTCTTCCACTCTGGAACGATGCGCACATATAATAATAATAATAACGTTTTATTACCTTATTTTCTTTTTATAACAAAATAATAACTAATGATCCGCACTGGGATTTCCCATGCTGGGGAAATTTGATTTCCCATGCATTTATAAAATATTAAATTACATTATAGTAAATTGATGAAAAAAATTAAAATAATTTAATAACATAATATATAAAAATAAAAATAATTTCTTTATATTGTGTTATCAAATGAAACAATCAAACTTCGTTTTAAACACTTTTATTATATAAAAAAAGTAAAAAAAAAAGTTAAAAAAGTAGTTAAAATAAAGTTTGATTGTTTCAATTGATTATACTGAATAACTACAAGGTGATAGCTTCATATAATAGTATATATTATGTACTTCATAATTTTTTATGTGTGAAAATAGGAAAGTTGGGTAAGTAATATTCACCTACAAACTTAAATATAGGTATTTTTATCGTTTTGATTATTGCCAGCTATACCGTATGGCTCCTCGGTTTGTGGCGCAAAATACAAAATTCAAACGTTAAAAATCGAATTCGCATGAAGTTTTGATGTTATAAAAAAAATCCATTTTTTAAGTTAGACGTTTAACATTAATAAAAAAAGTATTAGAATTCCTTATCGAAAAAAAAATAATCTCCATACAACTTGTCCTTCTGACGGGTATCGTTCGGTACGGATGACGTCACGCGCACCTCCGCCTGCTACCTCTCGAAATCTGCCCGTTTTGGCGGCGTTTAAAAAATTCAAACTTTAGAATTAATTTAACTATGAAAACAATAAACTAGAAT
>JAHDVE020001185.1:0-57187 GCA_022606495.2 Halesus radiatus
CCATCAATTATTGTTTGAACCTTTTCGTGTTGGGATCAATCCTTCTCTTTACTCTTTTCTTTGCTAAACCATGATAGACGTGGTTATAGAATCATTAAATTTATGTTCTTTCCTTTTTACAAGGGTTTTATTTACTGTATCAATCAATACATCCCACTTCCCTGTGCTTCACCATCATCCTCACCCACGAATCTTGAGATGAGAGAACATTAGCCGTCGTATCATATATACGTTACATTATGGCGCCTCAACGTTTTTTGTGAATAATATTTAAGATATTATGGACACGGACTCGGGAATTGATGGGTGAAGTTCGTGTGGTGTGATGTATGGATTGATACAGAAATATTGTTAATTATATCATAATATTGTTTATGTATATGTGTGCATACATGAGGTCAGCGATCACGCCATTAGAAGGTTGGTAAATATTAATTGTCGTAATTTTTTGCATATTTGTGACATTGTTATTCTTGAAAGAAACGGTAATTATTTTTGCGACACAGGCATTTCCTGGCGTCGGTAACTAAAACTAATGCAAATAAATTTAAATAAATGAAATTAAAATGATTCATGATTTTTACAATAGATGGTGTTGCGTGTACACGGTTGTTTGCGTCTCGGATAATTTATAAATACTTATAAGTAATTTAATTCTGTTTACAATGGAGTTCAATAACATAAACAGCTATTCGAAAAAGGAATTGTATCCGCTATTTAAAAAAAAAAAAAAGAGATAGTACGCGTCTCTTAAAGATGAATATGACAGTGTGGTTGCATGTGGGACTACCAATCCTTCATGTCGCTCCACTTGTTTCTTCAAATGTGTTATTGTGGTCACATGTACTGGAGTTTGGTACCTTCAATACAGGTGCTCAGAATAAACACAAATTCTAATTTATTGATGATATTTTTTTGACACTTATCCTCATTAGACTAGAATAGAAACATATTATTTGTTTCTCTGATCTTTTAGATCAGTGGCGCCCTAACAAAATAAACAACAAAAAAAAACGGGGATTGATTTTTTTTTGTTGTTTTTATAATAATTTTGATTATTTTTTACATAGGTACATACCAATAGTGTACCTCGAAAATTAAACTTAAGAATTTTCATGATATATACATATATATCGGATATTATTGTTGTCGCTACGGTATATCGGTTAATTACCTCTAATAATTCCGAATACTCTAAATGAAAGTTAAATCGGTTACCGGTCTGATGGTGTGTTACCTGACAATATGTATATATTTATAGTAGGTATTCTTTGTATTTAATTTGTTTAGCCGTAGGTAAATTTATGCTTTTGGAGTGCACCGGAGTAAAAGTTAAATTAGAATTTTTGGAGATTACTACGACACACTCGAAAAGGATAGTTAATATATTCTGTCTGGGAGATTTTGAGCTACTTTCTTTCACACAGATAATAAAATAGTTTTAATTGTTAATTAGTAACTATAATGTTTAATGTATATTCTAAGTTTATAATTATGTCTAAAGTAAGTTGGTATCTCTTTCCTTAAAGAATATAGTATAGACATTTAGAAAGTATGATTTTTTTTGTAATAATATTAGTATTAAGTATCAAGTGTAGTACTGCTAATGCATGCACACAACAAACAAATATTTACCAATTTGGAGTAAACATCTTCTGCCTCCTTGAACAGGAGAAGATGATTAGGAGATAGTTTAGATCTAGTAATACCACTGTTTATAATATGTTGATAAGTATTTTTTTAAGTTGATTTGTCCAATAGGTTTAGTAAATATATACTATTTTTACACTGCTAACACCAGCGTAAATTTATCAAGTATTTTTGTGTAACCAGTGTCGATTTTTGAAAAAAAAAATCGAGCACCAATTTGTACCCGTGTCGATTTTTGATTAAGAAAAAAAAAATCGAGCACCAATTTGAAAAGATAGGAAGATGTAAAATTTCGAGAGAAATTGTACTTTGCAAGTTTATATATATAGATATTGACAAATGTACTTGTTTGAAACCACACGAATAGATAGGTATTGTAACATGTAAACCCTCATCTTTATACTATTTAGCAATGGCTAAATGACAACCAAATAGTTCTATAACTATACGACGAGGAAAATTTTTGGAGGTGAATACACAAACTATCCAATGGATATTGGTATACTGTGTCTAATTCTTTAGATACATATAAAAAAAAAAAAAAAAAAACCCTGTTGAAACTGCATGGTAATTGTAATTTTTTTGTTAAGAGGAAGAGAGGATTAGTTAAGTAGGGTATTATTAATAATAAAAAGAATTTTTTGAAAATTTTGAAGTGGGAGCTTGAGTTCTCCAAACCTCACAAGTGTTAACCTAGAGAAATTGACTCTCATAAAGTGAGGAAGTGTTTGGTTCATGTAACTTGTTTATTTTTATTTATTTTATAAGTTGCTTGAGGATTATAAGTATGGAGTGTTTCCTTGCTTTTCGGTTATGCTTAACCACCAATGTATCACAACTTGATTTTTTTTGTGTATTGTCATACTAAGATATGCCATTTTGTTTGTCAATTTTGACTTTTGTTTTATATTGGTTGTTACTTGTTTTCTTTGTTTTCAGTTTTTTCTGTAATTGAAAAGAGTAGAGAGGAAGGTTAGGTCAAATTTTACTTCACTTCGCGGCATAAAATTTTTTACGGGGAAGCGGGGAATTGTAACGTAAATACTGACCCCGAGTCTATGATTGGGATAATTGTCTACGGAAGAGATTGGTGAGGGAATGTCTATGGGAGACATAAGACGGAAGGGAGCAACTCAACATGGCGGGCGAGATAACCTGACTCGAGCGGTCGTGATCGACGTGTTTTTTGGGAGAGATTATGTGTTAATTTTCTGTTTTGTTTGACGTCGGAGTGCGTCTATTGAATTTACCCGAAGTGGGTATGTTTTAGTTTATTGATTGATCGATGGCCAAATTGTGAGGCTATGAAACCAAACCGCGCGTGCCTGCTGCTTTGGTGAAAATCCCAGAAGAGTGATGAACGGACAAGAGGGTCAGTTGCTGTATCGAGGACCAAACAGGACATAAGGTAGCATCCTCATATTCCATTGTCTGGACCCCACGGAAGAAGCTGTGGCGGATGGCGCTTCAGAAGAGTCGTCCTAGACTTCGCTGAAGGTGAAGGCGGAAATCGGTGAGCATCTGGACCTGGAGAGGCCTTCCATGATGCTGAGGAGAGCCATCAATTATTGTTTGAACCTTTTCGTGTTGGGATCAATCCTTCTCTTTACTCTTTTCTTTGCTAAACCATGATAGACGTGGTTATAGAATCATTAAATTTATGTTCTTTCCTTTTACAAGGGTTTTATTTACTGTATCGATCAATACATCCCACTTCCCTGTGCTTCACCATCATTCTCACCCACGAATCTTGAGATGAGAGAACATTAGCCGTCGTATCATATATACGTTACAATATCAAGTTAAATATGTATGACTATAGAGGCACTGCAATGATTTGCGTATATTTGAATAGAATGCCGAAGGTTTCCTGGAAAGGAGAAAGACTCTCTTATGAAGAAAGAGTATTATTAGGTTTATAAATCAACCGGAGCTCGCGGGACCCGCGCGGGCACTTCGCCAACAGGGATGCACACAACAACACGCAAGCTGGCCCGATACCGTGTGCCCAAGTGCCCCCGACTGCTCTGCCTTCCCAGCCGAAGCCGTAACGAGGGAGTGCGATATTCGGGAGGAGCGGGATGAGAAAAGGAAGGAGTCAGTCCGGGAGTTGGATTGTCGGCAAATTCACTTTTGTCAAATTTAATTAAAAAACATCCCGTTGATATTTTTATTAATAAGTGCAGGGTGAAACTCATAGAAAATTTAATTATACAGTTTTAATGGAGGAAGTGTTGTGCAGTTTACGGGGTTATTTAAAACTCATCCAAGACTGAGGCTACTCCGTGGAAGGAAAACGTACAGCACAAACAAATCTAAGGTATATTGTAGTGGAGTTCAAATATTATTAATGTAGTGATTTGCATGACATTCGTACAGTGATTTAAAACATAGTTTTGCTTCTGAAAATGATTGATTCTAATATAGTGCATTTGAAGCCGACTTAACGTTGCTTGGTGGCAGTAATCACTGATCAAGCTAACATATTGCGTTAGAAACCGTCTTAAGGTTACTTGGTGGCAGTCATCACTGATTAGAATAACATAATGCGTTTGAAACCGACTTAAGGTTACTTGGTGGCAGTAATCACTGATCAAGCTAACATATTGCGTTTGAAACCGACTTAAGGTTACTTGGTGGCAGTCATCACTGATTAGAATAACATAATGCGTTTGAAACCGACTTAAGGTTACTTGGTGGCAGTAATCACTGATCTGAATAACATAATACATTTGAAACCGACTTAAGGTTACTTGGTGGCAGTAATCACTTACCAGAATAACATAATGCATTTGAAACCGACTTAAGGTTACTTGGTGGCAGTAATCACTGATTAGAATAACATAGTACATTTGAAACCGACTTAAGGTTACTTGGTGGCAGTAATCACTGATCTGAAAAACATAATACATTTGAAACCGACTTAAGGTTACTTGGTGGCAGTAATCACTGATCTGAAAAACATAATACATTTTAAACCGACTTAAGGTTACTTGGTGGCAGTAATCACTTACCAGAATAACATAATGCATTTGAAACCGACTTAAGGTTACTTGGTGGCAGTAATCACTGATTAGAATAACATAGTACATTTGATAGTGCAGGGAGTGATAATGTTCACCTGTTATTATATTCTGGCAACAAGGGTGTATCTTTATTCGTCTCTCTATTTAGTCCCCTAAACATAAAATCTACTCGAAAAAAGACAAACATGAAACGTTGTGTTATCCCTTGTCAAATATCAACAATTAATTAGATTTTTTGATTTCTCAGTGAAATCAATGGCTATTTTACAGTTTTTAAAGAACAACCACTAAAGAAGAGTGTTTTCTGATATGATATTTTCTGTTACATTTTGTACTGAATTCCCCGGTCCATTGAATTTAATTGCACTTCACTCAACCGAAAAAACTCATATAAATACATTTATTTAACGCAACTAAACGCATATATTTGTATTCCACGCAAAAATCACATTTTGAATGTAAAATCCGTTCATACGCATCTGGTAAATAATATTATTCAACCGCTTTGGAACTGTACAAAGGAGGCCTCCTGGCGTAATACAAATATTCTCGGTATTCATTCTAATTGATTATTTGTAAGGTTGCCGTAAAACACGATATGAGTAACTTATTTTTCGTGCGTTGTCAATCACACTTGAATAAATTTTTCTCCGATATTATTTTTGGAAAACTGTTTGAATCCAGAAAATTTAAGGCTTCATTTGATGATTGCTCCCATGTACACCTTTCTCGGATATTGCCCTTTGCTTAGCACACATACGTACCTCTTCATTCAAGATCAAAAGGTAGCGTATTATATTTTCGCAGATGTATTTGAAATAATGGTGCGTATAATATTTCCCCAAATGAATCTCCAGGTTCTCTTCAGCCAAAGCCCGTAGAAATAAAATGCGATATATTTATCCTTTATAATAATAATTGGATGTTTTGTATAGCGCCGTTATTGTAAAAAAATCACCTTAAGAACGCTGTACAAATATTACTCGCTGGGGGTTGTCTTATTATGTACAAACAGATATAGAAACATACCTACCTGCAGGTCACCCCAGATTAACACGTTAAATTATAAGGTTTTGAGGAAATCTTCAGAAGAATTGATTCTGCACGCACAGGACACAATAAAATAAAAAAACTGCACATTGTATGATATTGCAGTTACTATTTAAATCTTATTTGTCATTGACATAATATTTATTTGTAGGTTATTGGCAAAATAAGAGTGGGTACTTATTTTAAATATTAATGTTTTTTTCCGTATTTAGGACTAGAATTTAGAATGTTTTTTAAATAACCGGAAAAAATAATTTCTCTCCGAGGTTTAGCTGAATTTTTAAATGACAATAAGACACTCCAGTCCAATTTTTTTTTGTTTTTATCAATAATGACGTTCAAATAATAAAAAAAAGTATTTTTTTTTCTGAAGTAAGTTTTCATAGTTAAAATAATGTTCAAAGTTTCAATTTTTCAAAGTCATCCAAACCGCTCCAAATCTATCTAAGGTCGGTTTTGATCAGTTTTAAGGTTAGAATGTCAAATGTCAAAACAAGAATGAGCTTTACCGTACATAATTTTATATTCTATTCATAGTAAACCATAACTAAAGATAAGTAATAAAATTATGTACCTTTTTGGAATTAAAAGAATAATAATAGCATTCATATTGTCATATTATCCGTATGGATAAATGGTTTGCTCATGAATACTCTAATTTATTTCACTTATAATAGTTTTTTTATGGTGATCAAAAATTATAGAACTAAAAGTCACCCAAATTACGTTTAAATTTCTCAAAAACTAAAAAAAATACATATTTAAAATACAAAACAAAAGTGAAAAATAAAAATGTTTATAGTAAACCAAAAACAGAATGCGCACGTGACGTCAGACGTTCCAAATACAATGGTACCAGCATGACAATGTGTTTTGATGAGATGTTTTTTATTCACTTTTAACTAACAATTTTTAAATTCTACGTTTACAATAATAGTTTTATATACAGAATTGGGGTTTGCCGATCTATATGAATACACATTTTTAAAACAAATATATTTTTCTCTGGAGTTCCTTATTATATACTAGTATATATTTATAGTGATGTACAATGTCGCGGACTTTGAAAAATTTCAAATTTTTCTGTTAATTTTATTGGGTAGGTACAAACCAGCTAGCTTCGCTATGTAAATTGGATAGCAATTGAACCATTCGCGGATATGACTTTCCGAAGAGATGAGTTTTTAGTCAATCTTAAATCGTATGGCAGCTTATTCCAGGCTTTAGGGCCTGACACGCCGAAAGCACGCTCACCGAACTTAGTATCTGGTGTGTGCTTTGCTGCCTTCAACCTTCCGATAGCTGATGTTAATGTTACCCATACACTTTCTCATATATTCGAATGAGTTATCGCGGGGAAACACGGTATGTCTAAATGAAAAGGTTGTTTTTACCCAGCGCGCTGTAACGGTAGGTACTGGTCGAAGTCTAACCTGAAGCATCTCAGGCAGAGTCACTCAGATATACCACAGAATGCTCGACCTGCACGAGATTTGAGAATGCGTCATCCACTTTTGTGGACTTCATTTCTAAGTTAGTCACTCATTTTTTTTTAGCTCCATTGAAATGAACCATCTTGTACCGCATAGATACTGAACTCTTCTTTCTTTAAGATTTCACAGTGGAAATACTAATCCTTTGGAGTTACAAACTTTCAAAGTTGAATGATATTTTTACTTGTGTTAATTGTCTGTACTTAAGAATACACATGTAATTTATTATTCCAAGAATACCATCATTACTGCCATGGCTGCCTGGATAGAGTCCCCTTTGATGCCCCTTTAGATATGGGAAATAGTCAAATATCATTTTGGAGTTACAAAATTTCAAAGTTGAATGATATTTTTACTTGTGTTAATTGTCTGTACTTAAGAATACACACGTAATTTATTATTCCAAGAATACCATCATTACTGCCATGGCTGCCTGGATGGAGTCCCCTTTGATGCCCCTTTAGAGATGGGAGACAGTCAAATATCCTTCATAAACATTTTCCATTTAGTATTAATTCATATATATTTTATTTATTTTGTTATGTGTTATAATTACAACCAATGTAGAAAATGAACTAGGAGGATAAAATACATGTTTTTATGTAAAGGCCTCTCACACACCGCTCTAATAATGAAATAGACATTTTTATCAATTTAAATAAATATTTTACCATTAATATTAAACTGATAATGTGATGATGCCCTTTATTAAGTATTAAAATAGTGTACCATCAGCACAGGTGACAATAGAGACTTAGTTTATACACCTACTTTATAATATATTTTCAACCTTTCACCTCTTTTTGATTGTTATTATCATTTTTGTGAGATAATGTTTGTTTATAGTACTTATTGATTATTATCGCTATTAATGTATGTAAGTTTTGGGCATATTGCCTGTTTTATGTATCAATATAAAATAAATAAAAATCAATCAATAGCTTATGGAACGTATTGCATTGCAGTTCTTCAGGAATAAAGTAGTATTATTATTAAAATTAATAAGAAATATTTTGTTTAATATAACCTCTTTTATTATTAATATTGACACCACAAAGTAATTACACATTTATTGAAGTTAATATTATTATTTTTATAGAATTTTAAAGTTTACAGTTTGAGGATTTCGCTTTGGAAACCTTATACGTTTTCCAAACTACCTGTAGATAATTTAGAAATAATTTGTAGTATTGCTTGAGTTAGCATACTACACCGTGTGACATTCGGGCCGTTTTGAATGTTGAACCTTAAGACGAACGCATTCGCTCGTGTTCCTGCGATTTCAGAATTTCATTGGCAGTCGTGTGTCTCTTTCTATCATCTATCAAGGGAGCGTGAGGCGGGGGGGAGACTCCACCCATACTGTCATAGCGACAAGCGAGGTGTTAGTTGTCGGCATGTCCGCATTACGAGTGGACGTTTGATGATAGACGCATGAAACAGAAAAATGTTTCACGCGTCTATATATTTGCATATATAGACGTGTGTCTATAGACTATAGCCTCGATTCCAAAGAGTATTTATTATTCATATTGTTTAAATTAGCTAAGCTTATATTATATTAGATTATAAGTTGAATACTAGTTTATTCTAAAAGTATTTGACTTATTCAACAACTTTCACCATTACAAAATATTCGAATTACTAACCAATCCAAATCCAATAAACGAACACTGCATTTGGAAAAAGATTTTTTTTCTTCATTTAATTGGGATTTGTACCCGCTTAGCCTTCGCTACGGGGTTACTATCAGGCAGTGGCGGCTCGTGACTTTTGAGTGAGCTAGAGTGCTAAGATTGAAGGGGAACGGCTGCGGTGCCTGTTTCATACAAAACTGAATTTTGGATTGGAGGCCAAAATACCCATCCAAACGGAATGATCTATGTTTTTTAATTAAAGGTTTAGTAAATATCTAGTACGGATGAGAAGTATTTTATTTATTTTTGTTTTAATTTTTTAAGTATGTGCCATGAAAAAAAAACAATTTTACAAACGGCTTAGAAAATTATTTGTGGGTTTATCATACCTTTTAAAAGATATATCTCATTTGCTATGTAAGTATGATTACATAAATAAAAATTAAACATTAAAAAAAAAAAGTATTTTTCGGGTCGACATTTTAAATTCTGTATGGCATATTTGTGTTCCATCGTAAATTGGTCGTTTTTAATTTAATTTAAAGTCCACCATAATGCTTATTTTCATATTTTAAATATAAAATTAATTTTATATTTCATTATATTTGTTTAAGTTTGTTCCGAAATTGCTAAATTTTGAGCAAAACCAACGTCGCATTAGTATCGCTGAGGAGTTGTTGAATGACGTCAACGACGATCCAAATTTTCTCAAAAGGGTCATAACTGGTGATGAAACGTGGGTATATGGTTATGACGTCGAAACCAAGGCCCAATGATCCCAATGGAATACTATATTTTTCAAAAGTAAAAAATCGAAGAACACATAAACGTGACTAACCTTTCCAATTGTCAAAAACAAACCACTAATCCAAAATGGTTGATAATGCTAACATACGATAAACATATGTGTACCAACATAACAAAAAAAATAGATAATCGAATGTACACAGCCCGCGAAAATTCAAAATTCACCTTTGCTTTTGAACAGACCTCGCATGTAGGTTACCGACATACCGACATATGCGCCCTTGGGGTGATTTTACCGACTTTGATTTTTCACAAAAACGGCGGTATACAAATCATCTCGATACATTTGCGAACATCTAACAACCTATAATAAATGTTGTTCTACATCTAAGGCTGCGTATATGGTAGACATGCGAGCCGAACTACGAACACGAAAACTGCACATTTTCGATTTAAAATTTGTAAAGGAACGACAAAATGATTTTCTAAGCCATTATGTTTAGTGCAAAATGTGCAAGAAAATAGAATATGTACACTCCGAAGACCCGAAACTGAAAGTGTCTGTAAATACTGATGTCGTCGAAGGAGTAATATGTACAGGAAATGGAAATTCACAATGGTATAAAATTTTTGGTATTAAATATGCCAAATATGGGTCGTTCAACTTACACGAACATAGAACAATATTTCTATTTTTGAAACTGACAATACATGGTGGAATTCCATTATAATAATATAATAAAACACGCATAAAACTTAATTCCACTTTTATTTTATTTTACCATAACCGGTTTTAGCTTGTTAATAATAATAATAATAATTGGATGATATAGCGCCGTTTTTTGTGAAAAATCACCTCAAGGGCGCTGTACAAATATTTCTTAACTAATTATGTACAAACAGATACAGAAAAACATACCTGGCAGGTCGCTTCAGATGAACACAGTTATATTAGAAAATTTATTTATAGAGATGATAGTTTTACATGGTTATTTGTTGCTCCTTTTCTATTGATGTTACATTTATTAGAAGATTGGTGGCACAAGAAGAGTTGGTATTTATTGAGATACTTATAATTTTAGGACTGGAAAGTATTCATAAAATTAATTTTAGGACTCCAAAATATCTATAAAATTACCTTAAAAAGCGTAAGAAGCTTTTAATAAATATTAACTTTTAATTTTTTATGTACACTTTGGTTATTTACAGTGTTGCGAGCTGTGGACGCATTTGCGCACCGATGCGTGGATTTTTTTATTTTATTTATTTAATGACTTTAGGTAAGTACTAACCGGCTAGCCTAGCTAAGCAATTTACAGGTGAATTTCTTCAATAAAATAAAGCCATCTTCAGACTGGAACTGGTAAAAACGGCGCTATACAAATCATCTGATTATTATTATTAATTATTTGACTAGAACTCTACGCCTTTAATTAAAATTCAATTTTCGAATTAATTGTTAACAATGAATTTAATTGAAGTACTTACCTAGATCGAATACTTTGAATAAAATCAAGAATGAAAGAATTATAGGTACTTTAAATAGGTACCTATGTTTGGAACCAAATTTGATGTTTTTTCTAAAACAAAATTCAATTTTCAAATAAACTCTTTAACTGAATGAATTTTTACCAACAGTTTGATTGTTTTCGTGTATGTACGCATGACGAAATTGAATTTAATTTTTATTTATCAAAATTGCACAGTACATTTTATATGCGTACAAAAATATATTAATAGAATATTGTAAATTGACAACTCCATGAATACTCTGAATACTCAACGAAAATCCAAAAAGGTCGTAATATGTAACTACGACCGCCTTTAAAAAATCCCGAGCAAGGCCGGGTACACATCAGCTAGTCCGTAATAAATTAGTCTGCTAGAGAAATCATCCGCGCGAGCTGAATTTATCACAGCTAAATACCCACCTACTGTGTGTGATGTAGTATGATGATTTACGTACGAGTGTATTGGTTGGCGAGCAGCTATAGCGATACGATCCTCGTCCCCCGTACCTGATTCCGATTCCCCTTTCCCCCCGCTAACAAAAAAGTGCGAGAGCGACGCAAACAAAAAAATAGGTGAAATTAAACTTGAATTTGTCGCTAACTAAATAGTAAATTTTGACGCAAATTAAACTATTTTCAGCAGTCATTAAAATTTGATTGTATACTTCATCATATTCCTGAGGTAGTATGACGAATATTTTTTTCAAAAATAGTATCCATTTAGTCACAAATATTTTCCAAAGTTGCAGCTAAAAATATGAATAATTTGTCATCTTTCGTGGCTTATATTTTCTAAATTAAAACAAAAATAAAAAAAATACTACTAATCCTTACTAGATATTTACTATACCTTTTGATAAAAAAATATCTCATTAAGTTTGGGTGGGTATTTGGCCTCTAATCAATGAGTAAGTTTTGTATGAAACAGCCCACGCAGCCGTTCCTCTTAAGTGTTGAAAATGGCGCGTTCCTTCTACCCGCATGCCTTTGCGGATATAAGTCTTATTGCTTTTAATATTACAGGCAGACTATACCGCTCAATCGAAAGAAGAAGAAAGAAGAGAAGGTTCGGTACCTTTATGTTTAGAATGTAATTTATTTATTTGCAAGAAACAAACAGCTTTTAATACAAATCAACGGTCCCGATGAACAATGTCGGATGTGCAAATGCTAACTTCTTATTAGAGCGGCTTAAAGTTTCGTTTCTACGTTTTTAGAGTTTCACGTCTACATTTTTATTGTTTTCGAGATGAAGAAATATAGTGTTGTTTTTGATATTATGAATAAACCTATATTTTTATTTCACTGGAAAAAACATAATATTGCAACTACTAAAGCTCTGATGCAATGATGATAATTTACACATCCGACATTGTTCGTTGGAACCATCGAAATATACATACAAAGGAAGTTTAACAAAGTTTCTTGTTCTAACAGTGGTTAAATATATGTCTTTTATTTATGAAGCTAACAAGAGAAAGAAAAAGCAAAATAAGTAGGATGAGGGAAGAGGAAGACGATGGGATCGGGATGGGAGATGTAATATCAGTGTGATGTGATAATTGGCTAGAAGACATACTTATATCTAGTTATTTTTAATCGTTGGATTGTTAACTATTATTAACAGTCGTTATAACGGTCCCAATCCGAATGATCCACCAGTTGGATGTCCTTAGCTTTGGAATTTCCTTATTATTTGCATCGTTATTTATTATTCTTGTTTCGTCAACGTCGGCGTTATTTCCAACGGTTATTTTCAATAGTTGACAATCGCCAACGATAACGGCACGTTAGAATTATTTCAAATTGTGACCAACGCACAATATTAGTAGACAATACAGAAGTACAGTATATATGACGGTGTGCCACGTAGAAATAATTCAGAATTCCGATCGCCTGTTGAGAAGTTGAGCCGGGAAGCTGGGAATAGTTGGGCGCCAAACACAAAGAATGAGCGGAATTACCCGCGCTATCGGGCTACCCTGCCGGGTCGAAGGGGAATCTGAGCGGAGTCGATACAGTAACTCCGTGAAGTGCAGCGGGGAGTGTGTTGTGTTCAAGTCCGCATTGTACTATGAATGGCGATGAAGGAATTCCGCTCATATTGAGATTTTACACGGTGCACGATGTATGAAATATTCACTCGCATATCATTCGTAACATCGATAGGAACAAGGAACACAAAATGAAAAAAATATTTTTTTTCATATTGTACTCGACCTTGCTCGGGACGTTTTAGTTTTTTTTTTTAACAAAGTTATGAATTTGTGATTTCTTGCTAATCATTTAGAAGCCATAATTGATTTGACAGCGAAAGTAATGCTTTGTGACAACTATCACTATCTTTAAACAAAGAAAAAATGAAACATTTATTAGAAACTTTTGTTTTTTTCAAAACATTTTATTTTTTTAAATATATTATATCTAAATAATATTTTTTTAAGTAGCTACCTACTTGTGTTTTCCACTTTTTAAATATTCTACCGGACCAAACCTTCTTTTTTTGAATATGTAATCTGTGTCTAACCAGAGTCGTATATCTATCGGCTAACCTCAATACAACATAGCGGGTTCAATGTTTTTTATACTAATTTTAAAACGGTATAGCAACAGTTTTACATATTGGATTTCCTTGAAACTACTCATTAAACCTTCCCGGCACTAATAGGAACAAACTGTGCTATTTTCAAGAATTTTTTGAGAAAATCGAGGACAAACAGACAAAAAAAACATTTATTTTTTGTATATAAAAAATGAAGATATGAAAGGCTAAGTCAAAGCTCATGAAACTGTTTTCGCTCGTGTCATGGATTTATTAAATATATGGGAATATCCTTTATTGTGAAAATCATGGTGTAATTTTTGTTTTGCCTTAAATAACTTGATTACACGCATCAAATGAATTCTTGATAAAGGTGATCCATAATGTAAAAAAATAAAGAAGAATGTGCCCACTATGCCTCTCGGTGATAGCGCTAACACAAAATATGCATTCATTTGGAAATCCGAAGTGATTTATCAAATTAGGATTTTGACGAACATTTGGACCGATTGATGCTTTTTAACTCGCTTCATCTAATATTTAGGCAAAATAAACTATTAAGTTTGCAAAAGGTAACATGTATGATAAAGAAGGAATCTGTACAAATAATACACCTATCACCATATTTTTGCAATAATGTACGACACAAAAATAAAAAAATCGTTAACCAGTGACTACCCCTAAAACATACTTTCTTTTTAAATTATAGATTTTTTTCCATAAAGTTGAACGTCTTAAGAAGGAGCACCACGGAACAATATTTAAAAAGCTAATAAGGAACTTCAGTGAAAAATTTTATGACTTTAAAATTATATGTAGAATTTCTAAATCGTTATTTAAAAGTGAATAAATAATCATCTCATCAAAACACCTTGTGTTGCCGCTCATCTCAACACAGGATTGTCCTAGTGAGATGGGTGGCTAATGTTTTTGTTTTCATGATTAAATTTAAGAATAAATAAATAAACAATGAACTGGAGTTCCTTATTGAGATGGTTCTTAACACATCTTTCTGGAAACGTTCTTTACAATATAAAGACAGCAATACAACTCACTGACTAGTTCATATTATTTTAGCTCCACCTGAAAGTTTACTTAAAGTGATTAGACAAAAAAATCAGGAAACTATCTATAGTGTGTCCTTATTTGGTATAATTCCTAACATATTTAAAAATCACAACAAGTGATCTTACGTAGTTTACTGGTAAAAGTTTAAAAGTAGAAATACAATTTGAAATTTTTAAATAGTGTCAACGTCGGTAGTAAATAAATACTACCCATAATGCATTGCCGTGTATGCCCTGAAGTGATTCTCTCTGACGAGTCGATATTTGTGTGCTCGGCATGCAAAGGCACCTATCATATAGCCTGTGGAGGGATAACGGAGAATACTTACCGTAGACTTACTCAAGAACGTCGAACCCAACAGGAGTGCAAGGAATGTAAAAGGGACACGAAATCCGCCTCTATTGGCACTACTATCCCGGCGGAAACATCCAGCGATAACAAACCTTTGGAGCCGTTCAAAAAAATATTGCATACAAAACATCATCATCTTCGTCCGCCGCTCAGACGCCGACACAGTCGACAGTCAAGAACAAAACTAACAACTTGAAAAAAAAACAAAATTACATCATGACGTTTCAGAACAACTGATATTTCGTACAAATCACCTATATTTCAAAACCCGACAAGTGGCTACAGACAAAAAATACAGATTTACCTGGATTAAAGCGGGAGAAATATATATTCGGAAGGATGAATGAACAAATGCAATTACTATATCGAATGTATCCAATTTGGCATCGCTATAAGTTTAAATTATTCGAACTAAATACACTCTCGAGGTATGTCTTGTCTCGCTCATCTACATGTATTATTAGAATATGCTACCGTTTCCACAATTCCAACTCCGGAATATTATCGGAATGTTGGATCCATAAAGATTATACCTTTAAAATTATAAACACTTACACAGAAAATCACACAACTGTAAATATTAATAAATCTAGCGGGATTGTCGTTTACATAAGAGACGGAATTCAAGCGCAAGTCGGCGAAATTGTATTAACTCAAGCAAACTGTCTAAAAATTGTACTGAATAATTATTTATGTGTTTTCGCAATATATAGATCATCATCTTTTCAAAAAATCGACACTTTTTTGAATTTCCTTTAATCTATCTTCAATAGTTCTAAAAAATTTGCACGACAAATCTTTATAGGCGATCTCAATATTTATATTATTCCTCAATATGACCAACAATCAAACGATTATTTATGTCTTCGGACAATCAACACTCCTACACGTGAACAGGGTGCGACTAAATCCTATTTAGACCATACAAATGTAAAAAAATATTAACTTCATAGACTCATTTGTTATTCACACATCGATTTCGGATCACTATACTACAGCCCTCTGCCCCAAAGTTAAACCTCCCCCAACTGCTAAAATTAAATACGTAAACCATGTAAACATTTAATTAAATCTACAGAAGAAAATTATTATAAAAAGTTCATTTACGGAAATACATACTCTCCAAAACATTTGTGGGAAGCATTTCGTGATATATAAAACCTGCTGTTATAATATAACCACAGGTTAAACTATTATTCATTGCGATTATTACGCAGTAACTACATACCGTTCTATTGTACCTACATACTTCTTTTACACTTAATTTATTATTTTATTTAAATAAATAATTTTATTAATTAATAAATAAATAAATTAATAAATTAATAAATAAATAAATAAATACATAAATAAATAAATAAATAAATAAATAAATAAATAAATAAATAAATAAATAAATAAATAAATAAATAAATAAATAAATAAATAAATAAATAAATAAATAAATAAATAAATAAATAAATAAATAAATAAATAATATAGCGAATTTTGCTAATGAGAATTACACATCATTGGGAGCTATATCGGACCACTTGTCGTCTATATTGAGTGTAAATCGGGGTGGGTTTTTCAGTCGGCGGGCTGCAAAATATGTGAGACTCGGTACAGAATTTTCCAAAGTGCAAAACAGGCGTTGTGTGACGGAATTTCAGAGTGAAAGGCGGTTTAGAAATGTCCAGTTGGGAAGAAGAGGCGAGTAGAGCGGAGCGGTCGAGTTGGTTGTTGCGTGTTCGAGTGATGTGACTGAGTGAGAATGACCAGCGGTTGTCTATTGCGGAGTATTCATAGAGCGTGATAGAACGGGATGCATTTTTTGTGGATGAACGCTCGATTCGCCCGTGTTATCGAAGTACCACTTTGTATAGCGTTTTGCGTTCTTATGTGTTTAGTTTACAATTATCTAAAATTATGCAAGCAACAGAACTCTCTCGACCGATTCCGCTCATTTAACACCCTTCTTTCCATGATGAGAGTCCCACTGTTTAATATATATATGTTTGTTTGTGATGACTATAACGGGACTCTCGTAAATCTAATTTTAATTTTTGGGCAGCTTGTGTTTTTTTTTCCAAATCCCCTATTGCGTTTGATGGGTTTAACCAATCACGTTACGTCGTGTCTCTTTAATGGCTGGGGGGGAGGGTATACGACGTAAATACTGCGTTTTGTGCACCTCTTTTGTCACTCTAGCGAGCAAAGTGGAAGGGATGTCACGTAAATACGGCGTAAAGTAGCGTTATCTTGGTCATTTGATGAGATGTTCCGTTACGTTCGATACAGGAGCCACACTTGGATTTTTTTTTATTTTAAAATGTCATAAAACTGAAACCGATCTCGCCAAGTTAATCACCTCTAATCTCGAGCATAAAATATACAATATCCAAACAACAACAAACGAATTTTTAAAAATAATAGACGACTTAAAGACATCGAATGCTTGTGGGCCAGATAAAACCTCAACAAATCTTCTTAAAGTAATAAAATCATTCATAGCACCTCCGATTGCGTTCATTTCTAATCTGAGCTTCCAATCGAAAATACTCCCTGAACATTTAAAACACTCAATGTTTATATTGATTCACAAAAACGGAGATTAGTAGCAGATTCAAAATTACCGGCCAAATTTGTTAAGAACCGTCTCACCATTTACCTTGAACACAATAACCTACTTTCTAAGAGATAATATGGCTTCCGACAAGGATTAGATACGGACAATGCTATTGCTAAACTGACGAAAATCATATCCAATAATATCGATGGAGAAATTAATTGCATCGCGATCTTCCTGGATTTAGCTAAAGCTTTTGACACTATCACGCATAAAATTATTTTGTAAAAACTACAGCTAATCGGTACACAGGGGCAAATATAAATAGCTGGGTAGTTACTTACAAAGCAGAGTCCAAAGAGTTAATATCAATGATACTCTAAGCGATCCATCCAGTATTGTTTTTGGTGTACCACAAGGAAGTACTTTAGGGCCTATTTTGTTCAATGTTTAAATTAATGACTTATCTAACAGTAACCCTGCCGATCACATCATCACCTTTGCTGATGATACGGTCTTGATTTATGGAAGCAAAAGCTGGAACGAAGTTCATAGTAAAGCAGAAATTGGTTTAAACAAGGTAATGCAATGGTTAGACAAAAACCTCCTTACTCTCAATACGGATAAAACCAAATTCATACGTTTCAGTGCAACGTAAGCGGGACAACCCAAAGAAATGCTAAACATTACTGCTCACCTTTGCAATGAAATAAATTCTTATACTTGCAACAACTTAGAATGCGTGGATAGTTTCAAATATTTAGGAATCATTATTGATAAATTTCTGAGATAAGAAGAACACATCAACTCAAATGCCATAAAAGTCAGAAAACTTTCTCACCTTTTCATGACTATTGGAAATATTCTTTATACGAGGTAAGAGATCTAAGATCAATATATTATGCCATGTGTAATTCTTTACTAGAATATGCATCCTTAGGATGGAGCGGTTGTGACAACATAATTTTGGACCACCTGGCATAAGCGCAATAATCCCTAATAAGAGTTATCCTTAAAAAAACGTTCAGGTACCCCAGTGATGAATTATTCAAATAAATGCAAGTTCTTGATGTCAGACAACTGAAAATTGTATTACACACACATAGACAACGTCACCACGACCCATTTATCGACCACTATCACGACACCAGACACTCAAGAAGTAATCCAATAGTTTTTTAACAGAGGTAGTCTGACTCCAATTTATCGATGGTATGTGAAGTGTATTGTGTCTTAATACTTACCAATGTCTCTCGGTAAAGGTTGTCGCGGAGATTAAATGAAAGGACAGCGCCCTTGAGGTGATTTTTCACAAAAACGGCGCTATACAAATCATCCAATTATTATTATTATTATTACTATGACAGATCATCAATTAATAAATATATTTGCAGACTCGACGCGTACAAATTATAAATCAGAAGGTTAATTTCTAAAGGAAGCGAGAAGCGATGTAAATGCAATCACCAAGTTAACTAGCGAAACGTACGACCGATTCGGCGAGAAGGAGAGAAGCAAATGGTTGATGCGCGCTGTGGACAACAGAACGCCGGCCGCTTGCGTTTCGTTTGTTGTGGTACCATAAGTAAAAAAAGAATATAATTCAAATAATTTTATGCCTATTCAGTTACTTGCATATTAGTTTCAACAAAAACCATGACATCCCTTGCTCAAAGATAATTTTCATACTTAGGACCAAAATTGTTCAACATCATACCAGATGGAAAATATATGGAAAATGAAAAGTACAAACGTCCTGCGTAAACTGATCAATATTTGGCTTCTCCATTTAGGGAGGGTCAAAAGCGAACATATGCTTATTAATAGATATGTACAATTTTAATGAAACCTTCATATGCAATTCATTATTAGTAAATTTAAAAAAACGCATATCATACTTTAATATTTTATTCCTTAAACGTTTATACTTTATATTTTAAACTTTTACATTTCATTTGTATTTCATTATTACTCTACACTAAATTAAAAATGCATATCATACTTTCAACTTTTATACTTTAAACTTCTATACTTTATACTTAAACTTTTACATCTCATATGTAATTCATTAATACTCTACATTAAAATAAAAAAAGCATATCATACTTTAAACTTTTATACTTAAAACTTTTATACTTTTCACTTTAAACTTTTACATCTCGTATATAATTCATTATTACTATACAATAAATTTTAAAAAATGCATCATGCTTTAAAAACAAAATTACAAAAAACAAAAACAATTTTTTTTTTTAATTTAAATTTTTAAATTTATTTAAATAAATTGTGTTTCAAATAAATATTATTATTATTAATAGCCGTATGTTGTGTGATCCTCGTTCTAGTCACAAGTTGCCCAAGTTCTCAACGGAGTAAATAATTGTAATGACGGAGTAATGTTCCCCGCCACAGGCCCCTCACTTTCCGCCCTCGACAATAACGTGTGTTTCTAATAGATATTATTATTATTAATAGCCGTATGTTTTGTGAACCTCTTTCCACTCACAAGTTGCCCAAGTTCTCAATGGAGTAAATAATTGTAATGACGGAGTAGTGTCCCCCGCCACAGGCCCCTCGCTTTCCGCCCTCGACAAGCGCCCCTGCCATAGGTTACATTATCAAAGCGAACACAATACGCATTCAAATAATCCATTACTTTCCACCCCTTTAACCTTGATCCAAAAGGGACATCTAATTAACAAAACATGTTCTAGCTATCCCAAGTGTAATATTTAATCTTGATATTTAGGCATTATACTCCGTGGGTAATAAATGAATAAAGGGGTTGAACCCTTAATGCTAATAAGCGAAGATTACCTCCAAACCTAAGCCTTAAGATTGAGGTATGCAATAACAGCTGGTGGCCGGCCTGTCACAACTAACGTTATAATATCATGTATTAATACTATAACTTAATCGAAAGAGTTATTTTCCAAATCGTTAGATTTTGACTCGCGTTCAACTACATCTCGCTCTACAACTGGGTCGATGATAGCGTGTGATGAATTCGAGTCTTAGCAGGAAAATCTTTTTTTTTATACTTTAAAATAATTCATGTAAATTTGGAGTCTCGAAGGATAAGGGTGCGTTGAACATCTTAGAACGATTTCGGGGTGGCTGAAAGGAAAGTACCAGAGCTTCATAGAACTCATAGAGAGAGAATTTATTGTAAAAACATTCCTTAATAATGAATTATGACTTGTGACTTGTGAATCCTAAACAAACATATCGAAATCGACGATAACGGGATTATACAAAAACGAACACTTGAACAGAACACATGTGAATATTACAGACTGGGTTACAAGCGTAGAGTAACTACTCTAAGGTTACAAGATTAAGGGCCCAGAAATATTCCAGTGACGGCGGGTGGTATAAACTCGGCGATGGAAAAATATCCGAAATAATCGTTGATTGGATTGGAGAGTTGTGCAATTTCGGCGTGAATTACGTATTTGGAAAGGGGGAAGCAGATATAAACATTGTCTAGATTACCATTTTGGGTAAATATAATGATTTACAAGCATATTAATTGACATACTAAATAGAATCAACACGGTGTAGTTGATGTTAAAAATTAACTAGTTGCTATGGTTCGAAGCCGCAAACTAGTGCCTCACCTAAAATACCTAAAACAAATTAAATAAGGATTTTTCAACGACCCGAGTATAAGTCTTGGAGACGCCACTGTAATCGGAGAGTTAAAATGAATAGGAATCCTATGACGCGTTGAAAGATGGGCGCGGTTTGTTTACACTCTACTAGTAGACCCTAGGCTGCAGGTAGTAAATTATCAAAGTAATGATGGTATGAAGGCGAGAATTCTTCTTTTATGAGAGGATGATAAATTAGGTACCAACGTTTAGAGCAAGGTGTTGAAATAATGAAGTTACCAAGGCACGTTGAAGGATTAAATAATGTGACATCTCTAAGAATCAGGAATTAATTATTGATATTAGAAATGAGTTGGAACATTCTACCTATCCTTAGGACTGAAGATAATAAATTATCAAGTTAGTGACGAAATTGTTATGAATAATATATCCAGATGCGCATTAAGAGACCAGTGTGCCTGTTGTTTTGTTAATATTTTCTCGCATCTTTGTATGCGAGGAAATATCAAAAACTTATATAAGTAAGTAGTTCGATCTTGAATGCGATTCGGTGTCCAGTGCAACTGGGAAGCTGTCTTTTATTCTGCATTCAGATTTACGGTTTTGTGAGGAATGGAGTAGGATATAGGTATAGTCTTGATGACTTCGATTATGAAATTGAGCATACCTAGGTTTAAGTCACTAGCTACAGGTCCAAGTTGTCGTTATCTATATAACTCTTAGATGTAAATCACTAATTATAAGCCAGAATTAGGAAATTTCTAAGCTGTAAGCCATTAGTAATAAAACTAATATGTAAATTATTAGATATAGTTTAAGTGATAGGGTATGGTGGAAGTGGCCCATTTGTTATTGTTATTATTATTGCCTGAGCGGATTTCTAAACCAAGCAATGGGTACATTTGGCACTCACGCTACTAGCAGGAACGGTACCTATTTTGGTTCGATAGTGGGATCAAACAGTAAGTAAATATCTTACTCAGAATAGTTGGTTTATAGGAGATAATTTAAAAGAATTATAAATTCGTTTAAGTTGGCGAAGGATACCTAGTACGGACCTGTGCGACGAATAACGGGAAGATAGTCGGTTTTTTTGGAGAGTTGGGGAGAAGGTACGTGGTCGATTCGGGGGAAGGAGAATAGTGAGTTTTAGATAGTCAGGGAGAGTGGTTGTTTTAATTTGATAAGGGAGGACACAGTCGGTCTTAGATAGGCAGAGAAAGGGGAGGGTGTTTTTAGAAGACGGGAGCGAATGTGGTGGTTTTTTTTGAGGAAGGAGTCTGTACTAGAGGTTGCATGGTTTTTTGCATGCATAAAAATACGTGACAGTGGTAGTTGTTTTGCGGGTTTTGTGTGTGAAATTAAACTAAAAAATTTGAATATGCACTAAGAAGTAGGGTAAGTTTTTATTAATTTACTAACTAGTACATTAACCCGTTTCCTAAAATTTGAAAATCCAATAACGTTAGACAGTTCGCCTCGAGTTGATACGTCGGAAATTGCGTGCGGAGCTGTATTCAAGTAATTTTTTTCTGAAATTGCAATAGTTAAATGAAATGTGGTTTAATTCATATTTTGTGTTGAACTAAATTCATTACGAGTAATAATAAGGATTTTAAAACAGTGAAATAAGTGCTCGACGTTTAAAATAATTTAGTGGAAGTTTGAAAAAGTTAGAGTGGGATTAATTTCGTTTTAAAAAAATAATAAAGTTCTAAAATATTACCAAGCGTTCGGTTTACGGATTTAATTAATAGTTTGTAGAGAGAATTAAGTAATTATACTTCATAAGTTCAAAAAGTAATAATAATTTTTAAAGTCAAGAAAAATTAATAACTAAAATAGGTGAACTAAGTCTAATAATTATTGGCCTTAAATCAAGTCGAGTTTTAATAAAATTATTAAGACATTCAAATTAAAAAATCAGTTCAAATATTCAAGTTTTCAGGTTCCCTGGGAAGGAGAGGATGGTGACTTGAATTATATTTCTAATGATGTATAAGTGCATATATTATATGTATAAATATATATTTATATTTAATGTTTAATATATAGGTCAATACTATACGACCGTTATTTATTATGAGTAAATGTTTTGTATACTTGATCAAAGCCGTTCTAATCAAATATTTGTGTTCAAGTACATTTTATGACGCCCAAGCGGGTACATCTACCTCCATTAAATATTTTACGATAACCTCTCTTTTCACATTGAATTATATTTAAACGAGTACTATAGATAATTCAATTGCCTTCACTCAAAACCAGTACTCGACTTTTAAATATTCAAGAATACCTATTTATACATAAACACATTTAGGTATTTATAATAATTTCCGGTAGATACCTACCTGTATAATTGTCTTTTATCCCGTGTGTGTTGGTTAAGGGGTGAAACGAGTGAAATCGTCTGAAGCTCTCTATCGCGTAGGAGGGCGGGAGAAGGGAACGAAATACCAGTCTGACTTCACCTAATTATCCCTCGTGGACAAAGAACCAGACTTGTTGAACGTTGAGGATACCGTCGCTTTCAGAGGGTGGGCCTGGTTTCCAACCATCCTGACGTTGGTGAGTTATTTTCCCAGAAGCGTCGACATTAAGGGTGTTTGAGGGGACTCGCATTCCGAGGTGTCATGGATCGATGCCTATCTTTGACGATATTCAATGACGAGGGGACATTTTCACAGTAGGGTATGATAGGAGGGAACGATAATTGTCCATTGGCTTTCCTACCTGTTTTTCTGCGAGACGAAGGGACATGAGAGACAGTTTATTCGCTAACCGCTTTCCTGATGTACGTGTGTATTTTCCTAGTTGTATAGTGAAATAACTTCGGCTAAAGACTTGGCCTTTACTAAGAGTATGTATGTGTAGGTATAGGTATATATATATAGAAAGTGTATAATGTATCTATCAAATCTATATGGCCGTTATTTATTTTATGTTTATTTATATACAATGTTTAATATATATATATATAAAACCATTTATCATATTTATGTATATGTCCTATAAAAACAATTTATTTTATAAATATATATTTTCCCTAACACATAAATTCAAAACTAACGTTACTAAATTATCAACATCCCAAACGATTTTTATTAATTCAAAGATCGTTATCATTCTAAAATAAACCAATGAATCCTAATTGTTATGCTTTATATCAAAATAAGCATAATCATTCGGCGACAATACTTTTCCAAGTTATGTTAAAAAATTAATTTTATCTTCGACTTAGGTTTTCAAGGTTCAGGCCATGCAAATTTTGGGCTTTTTGGAGTCCTACCTTTTCTCCAAACAAAAATCAATCTACAGTTAAATTCAAACTACATGAGATAGCAGGGTCTCATTAAATCAACCTGTCAACCAAACCAAAATGTAATATACTACGTATATTGTATTATCACTTTTATGTATATTCATATGTAGTATATCTGAATATCTGGCACAGATTCACGACCTGTGTTGGAGATGTCAGATCCACAATTTTCTGGGAAAACTGGAGTATTGTGGATTATAAAAACTCGTATTGTTTACATTTATTTATAATTTGTACCTATCGATTGGGCAGAAATAATTGCTGATTTAAGCGTGGTTATCTCTGAACTTTTGATGCGGAGGACGGCCTTTCAACCCGGACTTTGCAAAAATTCGCAAGTATCTAATGTTGTTTGACGAGGGGACGGAACCGGTTTGATCTCCTTTAAATGTAACTGTCTGGAGGACGGGAATTTGGAGGGTCTTGGACCCATGGATATGGAAGGCGCTCTTTCTGTCGCGGTACAGGGGATGACCAATAGCGCACGAACTAAAAGAAGAGGTCACGTATACCGTTTGGTCGGGCTGTGCGTCTGTGAGGGGAGGGTTACCAACCGGAAACGTGGCCATCCGAGTACTTTAGGGGTTGGTCTGGAGCCGAATTGCAGCAAAACAAACCGTATTCGATCACTCGTCACTACAAAAGCTGTGAAAACTAAAACCTAATCATGTAATTTTCCCAAATTTAGGAGAGGATGGAGATGGCGCCGAAACGAGTAAAACTGTACATTTTAACCACGAAATTTATTGAAACTAATCCATGTAGAATAACACTTAGTACGATGAGGAAAGGCGATAATACTGTCATCATTACATTCATGTATACCAAATTTAAAAATGAAACTACGTCGTATTATATAGATCAGGAATAGTGCAATTAGTATAGCCCAGAAGCTAAGTTTTCCCATTAAAACTCACGATAGAAAAAAAATAGAAAATTTAGGGGTAAAGTTAGGAAAATGCTAGTCTTCCTATAGGAAATTAACGTAGATTGCATAGTAGGATAATAATAGAGAGTTCAGAACATTAAAGTCTAAGATAGGGGTAATGTTAGGAATATGAATTCTGTCAATAGTATGCGAGAGTCTGCCTGCGCTACAAAGAATAGGGGTTACCACAAATAAAGCCTTGTTTTTCCAATAATTCGAAACAAAAAAGTATACAACGGGAATTGACGGAGAAGCTTGGCCAATTCACCACATTGGAGTGCGAAAATTTCCGTGAAAATTATGAAAATCGGAAACACTCGAATGTTAGCATAGGGCTAGATGTTACACGCTGGCCAAGGAGGAGAAAAACCTCCAATTGAAAGGAAAACTACAAAGAGTTTCCCGATCACATTAGTTAGGAAAATTTAAGGCAGCAGTAGAGGAGTCATCTTAAATCGGTGGCGCGAACGGAAGTCTATTGCTAAATTAAATCATAAACGAAGGAAGGGCGGGCCATCACATCTTTAAAGGCCAGTGGGAGGGAGGTCATCTCAAGCGTAAACCGCATTTATGTAACCACGGAGTTCATTTGTTTTTCAAATCTATTGAATTTGATCGAACTCCTTAAAGATCCCGTTTCAGCTTAATGTAAAATCTAAATATTTAACAAACATTCAGAAACTCTTTTGTAATTTGTATGTGCCATTAAATTAGTATCTGAGGGTTAACAGTTTTATTTACTAACCTAGAGGAGTGAATGTGAACTATATCAATAAGGTGTGAAATTATTGTTGTTTTTGTTTTTATTCAGAAATGAAGCCAGACGTCGAATTCAACATTCGTTCTGTTTATACAAAATAGACTTTCCATAGAACTATATGATTGGCAGTTGTTACATGAGATAAAAATGAATAGTAACTTTTTTTTTCAAGTCAGTAGTAATTTTAAACAGTTTTTGTATTTAATTCATAGAACCCCATTTACTTGCTTTTGAAATTAAATAACGTTGTTTTATTAAATTCTGCAAGTATTTAAGTTTTTGGTATTGCAACACCTGTTTCAGCGTTCCAGGCCATTTTAAAACTGCAGTTAATCCACATTGTAATGACTTACTTAAATGATTTTATTTACTCCCACCCAATTCTAATTTGAATGTTGTTTAAAATTCTTTATTACTGGTAAAACCGATTTAGTTAGAAAATTAATTCTCTGTTCTGTGAGGTACATACATTTATTATGTTTGTTCCCGCATTGGCAGTATTTTCTTAATTGCTTTATTTATGTGTATTATATTGTTTTTTTAATGTGAACATGCTGAGGAGTGGGGAGAAAATAATTTTCGTTACTTTTTTATTTAATTTTATATTAGGATTCCTTATTCGTTTATTAATTTGGAATTGTAAATAAGTAAATTTAATATAAAACCCTTTATTTTTAATATACAATGTTTTTGGCTCGTTGTTGTCAAATGGTACGTGATTATTCACTAAGAGATGTCCTGCAAATTGTGAAAAGAAGTGTTTTATTATTATAACATCGTATATGTTCTTTGAATCTAAGTGAGAAAGTCCTCCTCATCTGTCCTTTGTAGGTAGCGTTACAGTCGGCGGTCACATATTAGTGCGTGAATGCCACCATTATTAAGTTTGGATGAAAAATAAAATGCTTTTATTGTTTTTATTTTTAATTAGTAGAACTCCATTTTAAATTAAAATTTATTATTAAAATTAATTGCTTCAAAAGATTGGTATTCACTTTGTGGCGTCATAATTAATAACAGAATTAACGATTACTTTGTTTTCACTACCAAATAATTTCTAACACAAATTTGTTATTCAATATTTAAAAAAAAAAACGTATTAACATTTTTGATTAATTACTTAACTACTCTAATCAATTTTTGTTTATCTTTATAATTTGTCTGTGCTTTCATTATTGTGTTCTATGTTTATCATTTGTATGTATTTGATATTATTATTTTTTAGTATTCTATACACTCGCGATGAAAACAGCATCGCTTTCGAAACTTGCTGATATGTGTATAAAGTGGTAAATACAAAGTAATTGTTAATTAATTTATTAATAAATAAATTAAATTCAACTTGAAAACATAAAAAAATTAATGAATAATTAAAAATATTGGTTCTACATTGTTGGATTGCAGGTAATGTTTGGTAAGAGGAAGGTCAGGTAGGGGGAAATGCACCACGATGGATGTCAGGGTTACAAATGGAGGAAAGGGTCGGGTATTACAAATGGATAGAGGAGATAATAATATCAGCGTGACTTGCCCTGGTGATGGCATCTTAGGTAGGGTGTCTTTGTCCAGACATTGGTTAGCTCAGATTCGATAACAGTATGAGGCTTTCTCTCCTTCAGGGTCAGAGGATCGACCGCGGTCTTATAATTGGGTTTGAGGTGTTCCTTAGCTACGTAAAATGAGTCGAAGAAGTACTTTCAGTCTCGGAATTTATTGTATGAAGAGAACAGACATTGCAGATTATGAACAATCGAGTAATTAGTAGAAATGTCCTATTTCTGACATGAAGTTAAAATAAATCCTCTCTCTCTGATGGAAGTCTAAAACCGTGAATAGCAAATGGCAAGGGCGAGTACAACACATAACAGGGGATAGGTTAGAACAGCTTACATGAGGTGGTTTGTCCGGCAGCGTGAGCTGCATGCAGGGTCACAAGAGCGGGTAATCTCCACACTGAGTTTAAGTTAGTCTTTAAGTGACGAGTCACAATCTTGGAGGCTTCATCATAAAAGAGCACGACTAGCTATGGGTTTCAACCCGCATGCGTAATACGTTGCCTTTAAGATTTGGTTGACAAAATAGCACTTTAGCCGCGAACTCTTACAGAGTCGCTGCGGATGAAATCCAATGGGTAGTAGGTCCCACAGGAATGCCGAGCGTTCTGTTGAGTCGCTCCCCGTTACTCTGTTATATCGGTCAGTCATGAATGTGTGGCTTTTATTGGTTTATTTGAGCGGCAAAATCACCTGATTGGTTGATTACTGTGACCATTTGAGGGAAACGTCGTAATTGGTTGCCGGCTATTTGTTATGACGAGGAGCTAGGATTTATCTTAGGGTCATCCTTTTGTTACGTAACAGGATCTGTCTTCTTTTCCAGGTGAATATTAGTATCTCCCAGAATTATAATATAACAGTTGTAGTTGGAGACACATTCTAGAAGAGACCGGAAATCATTGAAGAATTTTGTATTCGGGGCACACGACCCAGGACGGTATATAGATATTATCACAAAGGACGCTCCATTAGCTGAAGCCTTGCAACCAATAAACTCGAAGGTAGTATACACCTGATGTATCCCTATACTATCCAAGCGAAGACCCTTTTGAGCTATAATTGCAACTCCTCCATGATTTGTGAAATTGATGTTGTTTGTCTTAGACTTGATCGGTATTGCAGCTTCTTCATATACGGAGAAACCGTTAGACCGCAGTTTTTTTATTGATTGAGATTCTCCGTTTTTGTGCCATGTCTCGGATAACGCCAAAATATGGAGACCCTTAGAACGAATTAGTTCCACAATACGTCATTTTTATTCGCTATAGATCTAGCATTCCAAGCAGCAACGGTCTAACCTTTAGGGGAACGGCCATTCGTGGTTTGAACTAACCGGAGGTTTTTGGCTAGTTTAACCTTCCTCCCGGCTCTACATCCTCGCTTTTTGCCATTACGTCTGGGAAGCAATACACTATTATTATTGTCATTATCACTACAATTATTGTTACTTAATGGTAATGGTCGTAAAGCATACAATTCGTCTAAAGTATACCGTATCATGATTTATAACCTTACTACCCATTTCAAAAGTTTATACAAAAATAAAAAGGAACCTTTCTTTCGGACAACGTTCCATCCCGGCAGAAAAACATGTGGCATGCATCTGTGAAATTGTCACTATTCCCATACTGCACTGATCAATTAACTATGTCTGTTAGATGTCCACGCGTTGTTTTGAATAAAAATTTAAACCGTATTATTTTTAATTGTTAGAGCTATTGAACTTAACACTAGACAATTATTTTAACATAAGAAGTCAAATATTTGGGATAATTCACTTATACAGATGAACTTTTTAGGACACTAGTACAAAAACTAACCCTTCTGTAGAATTAAAATCTAGGAGCGTGTATGGATACGTGTCTGCAGTTTCTAAGCTAGTACGAGTATGGTCTTTACATCACATTAGTCTTTCGCTATCAAATAAATATGTATTTGTGCGGAGTCGTCTAGAATACGATTCCCCAGTAGTGTTTCCGTATCTTTGTAAAAAGGGGCAAAGTAATTTAATATTCTTAACATGGAAAATCCTGTAGATTTTAGACTTTATACTTTTTTAATCGAAATAAATTGTAAGTGTTCCAGAGATAAGTATTTTTTGACGTCAAGTTAGACGAAAAAACGCGGTTTACCGAGCCTACAACATATTTCTAACGTCAGAAAATAGATCAGCATATAACAATTTGGCAAAGGAAAGTAAAAGAATCATCAATAGGTCAAAATTTGAGCACGACCCACAGATCAGCAAAAAGCTAGCTGCCTGCCCGCATGTCAGCAGAGCGTTCTGGTCGCTAGCGGGCTCCATAGGTTTCCATTTCTGCAAATCCAGTCTGCCGCCTCCTACCAGACTCAACGGTTCACTAGCAAACACCGCCACCAAAAAGGCCAACCCTTTAGGGAAAATGTTTACGGAAAGTCAGCCCTCGATGATCGGGGTGCCATCCCGCCGTCAGTTCCTCACTGCGGATTCTATAAGAAAAAGCTGAGGATCCAGCATCGGGATGTACCCCATGCCTTATGGGGGATCGATGTAAGATATGGAGTACATCCCTAATAATAAATCTAGTGGGCCTGACGGAATACCAGCCTTCGTATTGCAGAGGTGTGCTGCAGAAATCGCTCCAGTTTTGACAAAAACACAAAAATTGTTTCCATCAAGCCTGGAGGTGTAAAAGCCGAGGGTCGTTTTCGAATCTCTGTTGAATTCCTCAAAGGGTCAGCCGCCAATTCATTTATTAAAAATATTTACATTTCATCAAATTCCAAATTCAAGGCATACATTCCTACTTTTAATGTAACCCGTATGGGCTTGGTCAGAGGTATCTCGACCGATCTTTCCATTCCAGAAATTATATCCACCCTTACAACCCCTCAACATATCGGCAATCCCATAAAAGCCACAAGACTAAATTACAAGGACTCTTCTGAGGTCACAATTTCGTGGAAACCCTCCCAATCTGTCGTAATCACCTTTGAAGGGCAGTCTCTTCCCTCGCATATGTATTTATTTTTTTATTCATTACCGGTTGAAATTTACACTTATCCCACCACACTATGTTTTAATTGATGCCGTTTTGAGCACACCAAAGCTGCATGCAGATCTCCGCCCAGTTGTTTCAAATGTGGTGAAAGCCACTCAGCTGACCAATGCCCTACTTCGGCCCAACGCAAATGTTTCAACTGTTTATTCTCTCATACAGCCATCAACTCTTCTTGCCCAGAACAATCCCGCCAAAAAAATATCAAATTTTTGATGTCTTTTCAGAACTTATCTTTTCTGCAGGCTACTAAATTATTCCCTCCCGTCAAAAAATCATTTGCTGAGGCTTCATCCAGCAACGCTACATCCAACTCTCTCCAATCCTCAACAACAATTTCTTCTCGCTCAACTAAATTCTCATACAAAAACCCACCCCTAAACCAGCTCTTGGATATGATCAACAACAACACAATTCACTTCTTTTAAATCCCAATGGGTCATCACTTTCAACTGACGTAAATGGTTGTGCAAACAATTCTAATCCATCCTCAACGAACTCTCTTTTCCTTTCTGAAAAACTCTCCCAAGACAATTCTTCATTTATTCAAACCCTTATTATACTTTTAATTGACATAATTTCTTTACAACCCAATCTACCGTTCAACGCTGCTTCTATTATTACCACATTAAAACCACTTTCTCAAAATTTCTTTCACAAGACGTTAGAATATTTCAGTGGAATAGCAGAAGCGCCATCTCCAATAAGGATGACCTCATCCGCCTTCTGCATTTCCACTCAATATCGATTGCTGCCGTCTCTGAGACTTGGTTTAAGCATGCTCAACTCCTCAAGGTGAGTGGCTTCCAATGTCTGCGGGACGAGCGCATTGATGGGAGGGCGGTGCAGCCCTGCTCATCAAAAACTCCCTACCCTTCACCCCTCTTTCCATTAAACCCATAAATGCATCCTTTCAATAAGTGGAAGCTACTGTCTCTAATATTACATTTATATCCCTTTACATTCCCCCTTCTACCTCATTTGATCTCTTCTTATTGGTCCACATGCTTGGCAAAATATCTTCTCCTTTGGTTATTCTGGGTGACTTCAATGCACACTCCCCACTGTGGGGTTCTTCATCCACGGATTTCTCAGGAAACAAAATTATTGACCTTATGGACTCCTTAAACCTCTGTCTTCTAAATGGCGGATCCCCAACAAGGTTAAGTCACCCTGGACAGAGACCTAGTACGGTGGATATATCTCTTTGTTCCCCATGTATCTCTCCACTAATTTCCTGGAGAACTACCTCGGACCCCTGCGGCAGTGACCACTATCCCATCATTCTTTATCTGGCTCAACGTTTAGATACTAACCCCTTTAAATGTAAATCAAAATATATTACAAAGAAAGCCAACTGGTCCCAATTCAGAGAATCTATTCAGGCTCTTACCCTCTCCCTTCCTACCCCTAATTCAGAAAATTGCACCTCCACTTACAAATCTTGGTCCGAGTCCATTCTTAAATCCGCTGAAAAGGCTATACCTAAATCATCTCCTGTAGCCACAAAGGCTCGCTCCCCCACTTGGAGGGATGAGGAATGTAGAAAGAAAGGAAAGCGGCCAATAAGACATACTGCCAACAGATGACAATGGAAAATTACTTAACAGCCAAGAGTGCCCAAGCTCTGGCTAAACGTACATTTCGTTTAAAAAAAAAACAGCTTTCTGTACTAAAATATCCCCTGCCACTCCTGCGGGGCAGGTTTGGTCGATGATTCGCAGATTTAGATCTTCCTTTTCACTGACAAAGTCATCTCACAATTCAGCAATTTGGATTTCTGACTTTCTTACCAAAATAGCTCCCCCTTATGTCCCTAATCTTGATGAAGGACCTATTCCATCTTTTACCCCAAATTCGTCTTCATGGTTAGATGCTCCATTTTCCATAGAGGAGTTAAAGAGAGCTTCGGAAAACCTCAAAGACTCTGCTCCAGGCAGGGATGAAATTCCGAACAAATTCATCAGACACAATGATGACAATTCCCTTTCCTACTTTCTCTCTCTTATCAATATATTTCTGGATTCTGGTATTATTCCCCCAGACTGGAAAATCCAAAATATCATTCCCATTTGCAAGAGTAACAAAGATCCTAGTCTAGGTTCAAGCTATAGACCGATTGCTCTCTTTTCTACTCTGTGCAAAGTAGCTGAAAGGATGATTAAGAATAGATTAGACTGGTTCGTAGAAAAAAAAACAAATCCTTTCCCCTTCGCAGTTTGGATTTAGAAAAGGTAAAAGTACCCTTGATAACCTTTCCTCTCTTGTGACAGATGTTAAATTAGCACTTTCTAAAAACGAATATTGCATGGCAGTGTTTTTAGACATCTGCGGAGCATATGACAATGTTGTCATCCCCATTCTAAAAGAAAAATTATTGGCAATTAGCGTCCCACCCAAATTGGTGCAATTCATTATTAATTTTCTCTCCCAGAGAACTATGTTTGTAGCCGGGCCTGGATCCTCTCCCTACATTAGACGCATATTCAAAGGACTTCCGCAAGGGTCTGTCTTAAGCCCGATCCTGTACAATATTTATACTTTCGATCTGGAAAAATCTATTCATTTCATGTGCGATATACTTCAATATGCCGATGACTTAACGTTTTACAAAATATGCCTCAATCTTTTCATCGCAGCGTCAGCAATCAACAACGCTCTTAAAAAACTCTTGGCGTGGTTAAAGAGTAATGGCCTTGAACTTTCTTCTTCCAAAAGCAAAGTTTTCATCTTCACTCGTCGTCGAAAGCTCCCAGATATTCAGGTGAGATTTGGCCATGAAGTCATCCCTATCTCTAAGGAAGTTAAGTTACTGGGAATGTTTTTGGATTCCAAGCTTACTTGGAACACCATTATAACTCATGTTATCACAAAATGTGAAAGCAATATCAATCCACTTAGATTTCTGTCCGGAACGTGGTGGGGTTCCCACCCAGCATCTTTAAAACTTCTTTACGATGCCCTCATCCGAAGTCATCTTGATTACGGATCTTGCCTGTTTGATTCAATATCTTCTTCAAATTCACATAAATTAGATAAGATCCAGTCAAAGTCTCTTCGTCTTATTCTGGGAACCATGAAATCTTCCCCAATCAACTCAATGCAAGTAGAATTCTGCGAACCCCCCTTGCATACAAGAAGGCGATGCTTAGCAGAAAAATATATTTTCAAAACATGCTCGATAACATCCCATCCCTTGATTCCTAAACTTCAATCTTTAAAGTTCGATGTTATTTCAAATCCATTTTTAAAAAAACATTCCCCTCCCCCCTTTTCTATGACTGCTATAACTTTTTCCTGGATATACCCACAAACATCTATCGTAACGAATCTCTTCCCTTATGCTCGAGTTCCTATGAAAGCCTTACTTTCTATCCCAAGGTTTACCAGTTTATAGGAATAAGCAAAAAAATATAAACAATTCAGCTCAATCAAATAATGTAGAATTTAACAAAATTATTGAAAACAATTGGCCAAACTATATAAAATTATTCACAGATGGTTCCAAACTCAGTCAGGATTCCCATTGCGGGGCCAGTGTGTATGTTCCACACAGGAAGATGAGTCTCCCACACAAACTTCCCAAAGAATGCTCCATTTTCTCTGCTGAATGCATAGCTATCATAGAAGCACTGCATCTTGTCAAATCGCACAATATTAGAAACGTCCTCATTCTTTCAGATTCTCTTAGCTCACTACAAAAAATATGTTCATCCCCACTCAATTCTAATAGCGATTCCCTAATCTGCTCTATCAGAGACCTCCTGTATTCCATTTCACTATCAAATGCGTCAGTGGGTCCTGGCTTGGATTCCAGGACACCTAGGTATTACTGGAAACGAAATAGCGGATTCCATTGCTAAGGAAGCCACTGTTCACGGTCTGTTAAAAGGTATTCCTGTTCCAGCTAGAGATTATTTCCCTATTCTAAAAAGTAAATACAAAATCCAATGGTCCTCTGAATGGAAAATATCTTCTCTAACAAAAGGTCATCAGTACTCATTAATACAACCGATTATTCCTGTCAAGCCCTGGTTTCATAAATACACTTGCATGCCAAAAAAATATATTTCCTCCATAACTCGAATGAGACTAGGTCACACTTCTTGTCTTAGTCATCTCGCCAGATTCCATATAGTCAGCTCGCCTTACTGTGATTGTGGGTCAGAGGACACTCTGGACCATAATTTCTTTGAATGTCCTATCAATGACCAATTTCCAAATTTTATGCATGAATTGGTAAAACTTAAAATTGATCTCCCTACCAGTATTCCCTGCCTTCTAAGTCTCAACTCCCCCCAAATTAACAATTTATTAGCAAAATACATTTATAAAAATGGCATTAAAATTTAAGTCATTGGGGATTAAAAACACATAAATTTACACTGTTTAACTTATCTAACTTATCTGCTTCAATTTTATTTGCCCAAATATTATATCTTGTTTAAAAGTAACTAATTTTAAGAACAATCTGTACAATGAAAATCTAACTGATTATACATGGCCGAGATCGCCCTTAATGGGTGAAAGCCAATATATAAAAAAATGAATCCAAAGATTCATATTCCATTCGCAATATTTTATTGCGATGTATAATAATGTCACTTCCGTTGCCACTGTCTTCATTTATGGCAATAAAGGTATTGTCGTCCGTAGTGCCGCTGTCATTTGATACATTACGATCATCCTCAATAGAACTAACTTCCAACATGGTGAAAAATATCGATTCACTTTAGGGTGTATTTATTTTAACAGGATGAACAATAAACACAGTTATCAAGACACGCGCCAACCGCAATATACCATGCTCAAATTGAACACGTGCTCTCCCGAGGACGACAAAAACACACACTAAAAATCACTTCACTATCCCAACATAATAATCTTCTGTATTAAATACTAAATAATGAACACCTAATCATAATTAATCCTTGCTTCCCATGGTCTAATAAATAACAAATTAACTAGCGTCGTTCCAATTTACAATAAAAATCCAACAGCTAATTATGGTTTTTCTTTTATTTTTAATCCGCATGTTCTTTGCATCATGTCTGTAAATGGTAATAATGAACTCCAATGAAAAATATAATGGTTTTAATAATTTAAATCGTTATTTAAAAGAGTATAAAAAATCATCTCATCAAAACACCTTGTTATGTTTGTACCATTGCATTTGGAACATTTAATATAACATGCGTATTCTGTTTTTGGATTAGTATAGAAATTTTATTTTTTTACTTTTGTTTTGTTTTTTTTTGGTTTCGGCGAAATTTAAACTTAATATGGTTGACTTTAGGCTGTGTAATTGTTCAATATAAAAACTATTATTAGTGAAATAAATTAGAGTATTCATGAGCAATCCAATTATCAATACGGATATATTATGATCATATTAATGCTCTTTACCGTTCTTTGAATTAAACTTTCTAAAAAGGTACATAATTTTATTACTTTAGTTATGGTTTATTATGAATATAATAAAAACTGATTTACGTTTAATCTCATTCTTCTTTTGACACTTGACATTCTAATCTCAAAACTGATCAAACTGATCAAATTGAAAAATTGAAACAATTATTTTAACTATGAAAAATAACTTTAAAAAAAAAGAAACGTAATATACTGGTATTTAAGTTAGAACGTCAAAAAAAATTAAATTCGATTACGCTCGTCGATTCGCAAACTAATTCGCGCGCCTCAACAAAGAGGCATAGGTCACTGGAAGTGCTGCAATGTTCGGGATTCGAAACAAGATACGAGACACGGGATAGGAACACGTGCGGTACGGGCGGACGAGGTGATCGCTCACGATGGTTTACTCACCCCTCAACCCCCTTGTTGAGGGTTGTCGACTTTTGACTAAAGATATCAACCCCTATCTCGGGTTAATGTAGTCTCCAAATAAATTATTTACAGGTAATCCGTAATTGTCGGAATATTTAAGGAAAGATAATCACTTTTACCATTGTTCAAGGATTTCTATTATTTACATTAATTTAGTACTTATTACAAATTAATTAATTTTATAATTAATTCTTTAAAAGATTGGTCTTAACTTTGTGGTGTCATTATTAACAAATTAATTTAAAATTACTTTGTAATCACCACTTTATGAATATATACATATCAACGTGTTTCGAAAGCGATGAAACTATTTTTACATATGAAAGACTTGTAGAAATTTCAGTATTAGAGTTAAGGAATACCTAAGATGTTTAATTAATAACAATTATTCTGAATTTGCAAATCATATTTTAGAAAAAAAAAATTCCCATCTCAAACGGTGAAAAAACCCGTTTGTTACCGCCTTATTTCTTTCAAACTAAATCACTCGCAGAATCACACTAGAATCATTCGCATCACGTGTTCAGAAACCAGTAAATTTGAAATCGCCGTTCACGCATTGTTCGGGACCGGCGCGCGCACAGAAGAAATTCCGAACAGCTATTCGGCTCGCATCGGAAACGCTCGGCGCACGCGCAGAAAAATTCAAATATCCATCGGCCGAAATCTGTCCGACAAGACAACAGGTGTTAAGTTCGATACAAACTTATTTCCGAACGCAGTTGGTATTTTACGTTCGTTAAGTTGGCAAGATTGAATCTATGTCACCTTAACCAAACTTCGTGCCACATAAACAGGACGAGCAACTTGATAAATTTTTCTTTCTTCTTTTTCTTAAGTTACCGGACCTAGTCCAGCTATCATACGGTCGGTACCAACTTCATGCCACATAAACAGAGTAGGCAACCTCGCAGTCATGTTCTTTTTTCTTAAGTTACCGGACCGAGTCGAGCTGACGTTTTTGACAGTTCATCAAAATAAACAAAACAATCGACACCATTCTTGAACTTTTAGTCAACTTTTAACAATTAAATTGTTTCTAAACAAAATCAGATCGCTAGCAACTATACATTAAATTTACCTTGTCCAATAGAATACAGGTACAAATAAATCAAGCAAATGGTCATACCATATCGGTATTGTTCTGCAACAAGTGAACAAAAACCTTCTGACAAGTGATACAATAATAGCAAATTTTTAAGAAACAATTAAATCAAAGTGGTACTTCCAATGAGTGTTTAAAATTCTTCAAAAATAATATACCAGTGATTCTAAAAGTGCAAACTTCATAAAATAAAGTAATGACCAGTTTTTATCTCTTTTCGAGTTTTTTTACAAAATCAATAAACAAGGAAGTGTCATTGTCAATTAAATACCGGTTTCCTAAATCCAATTATTGACCAAATTATTTAACCTCAAATTTTCAACAAGTATCAAGTGAATTTAAAAATACCTGTTTTCCAAACTAGGGTCATGGCAAAATTTTCCAAGTTTTAGTGAAGTTTACAAAAGTGCTAAGTGAAATTTAGAAATATCATCTCCTAAAACAAACCCCTGTCCGATTTTTTTACCAAACTAACACTTAGAAAAATCAGAAGTTCTCAACTTTTTTCCAAGTGTGAAATTTTTCTTTCACTGCTTTTTTCTTTCATTCAAAATGGAAACCACACCGGCCTTTGGTATTTTCGCCAACATACAGCAATCAAACAAAGATACAATCCTTCAAGCATTGCTCGACAGGAACCTGTCTCCACAAAACAAAACGAAGAAAGCTGTAATAAAATACGCTCAGCTTTTTAACAAAAAATACATCAAGGCCCTGCCCTTCAATTCCATGGAGCCCGATGAAGGGGAAGTCATTCCTCAAGAATATAAGAATACCATCTCGGTCACAGAGGAATTAAATATAAACTACGACCAATTTCATCATAATGGAAAGTCAACCACTCCAAAATTACAAACCTCTGTCTACCCTCGAAGATTACGTTTGGAAACTGGACTGAGAAGAATCTCAGATTCAGTATATGCTCCTTCCGACATTTATGTCAAATACAACATGAAGGACATCGTTAAAGCTGGAAAATTGGAAACAATGGAAACCATTTTCCATGTTAAACCATCTATACCCTGCTGGCAAAATCAAAAATTGCCACATGTTGCGAATGTCGCAGAGATATTCACCATTTAACAGGTAAGAAAACCTTACATTTTTGGAAGTTACATTGGTGTCATATGTAACCCTTGCCTCTTGTAACATAGTTGTATATAATCAGTTGTTTGTTTTGTTTTTCAATCTGTGTTTTCATTCTTCTTTTTCACTCTTGACGGACACCTTTTTTTCTTTTTTGAAACTGATCACTTCAAGATAAGGAAATCACCTTCATTGGCGGTAGTTATTTCTGGGAAACGTACCCAGAAGTGTTACTCTACCCTCTTACTATAACAACAAGTCCGTCCTATCAGGTCATTTGTAAATATTCAATTCATCATTTTGTTTGTCATTTCTTGTACTACCTTTTGTCATTTTTGTTCGATCAAGTGTCTTACTCCTCGAGAGTACATCTGTTCAAAAGTCACTGACCTTTGTTAACTATCCAATTACAGTAATCTGACTCTGGTTATGATTTTCAGTCAAAATGCAAGTGTAAATTCCCGCTGAGGTATCAACATTCTGACTCGAAAATCACACATGTTTAACGAAAGTTATAACGGGTAAACGTCTTGTTTTTTCAATTTTTCCAAAATTGAATGGCGCCCTTCCTTATTGCTCTTTTCTTTTCCCATTCTTTCAGAACTTGGTACTGACACGTCAATTCTGAAAAACATCATTGGTATGTTGGACAATCTTAAGATCGGTTCCCCCTCACTAATGACAATTACTTTGCATAACTATTGCCTAGTCATTCTAAGTATGTAAAACTCGAAGTGGTCTTAGATAAACGAAGGTGATATGTTCATTCTTAGGTTCATGTTTTGTATTGTCCCTAATTCATTCTGTGCTGCGTAAACTTAGCCCTATAACTAAGTCATCACAGTAACTCTCAGGCAAAAGAGTAAGTAAAACCAATTCGGTCTCTTCTGCAAAATACCTTGCCCTGTATAAGTGAATATTTCACCATCACATTGCTTCCCTTGTTACAATAGAGTTATTAAAACCATTCAGGTCTCTTTTGTACTTGGTTTTGTATTGTTTAAAATGTTACATTTTACGCCGTGTTAACGACTGTTAATTCAATCATTAAATTCATGGTATTAATGCTAACCTTGCCGTCTGTATTTAAATGGGTACCTTTTGAACGTAATTATTGTATTACGTGATACGTGAGAACGTTAAAATATCTACCGTGATACGAGGAGTCGTCATAATCACTCTTGTTGTCCATTATGTTGACATTTAGGTAAATTTGTCATAAATTCCTAATTTTTACCGTCTTTTCAATACTGGGTAACCCTTTGTAAATCGTTCAAATTTTGCGCGATACGTGGAGACGTAATAAAACTCACCATGATACGTGAAGACGTTATAAAACTCACCATGATACGTGAAGAGGTTATAAAACTCACCATGATACGTGAAGACGTTATAAAACTCACCGTGATTCGAGCGAACGACATAATATCTTTTGGCTTTTCTTGAAATAAAGTTTTGCCAAATTTGTTGTCAATCGAACGAAATGTTTGATATTTTGTGATATTTGTATAAAAACATGTAACTCGTTGTCTAGGAAACGAATAAGAAAACTCCTAGGTTTGTGAAATTTGAACAAGGGTCTGTCATTTTCCCACAAACGTGTAGAAGATTAAAACGACCCCTATCCTTTCACCAAATACACGCGAAAGACTAGTTCTGTATAACTGTGTATTCTCTAGTCATCTCATTGATTTGTATAAACTGTAATGACTTCAGAACCCTGCTGTTTACCTTCCTTCATTCAAGAGATTGAACCTGGACTCTAGCCAGATCACAACAAATTTCCTTACTCAATTCCCTTGTCACCCAAGTGAAATAAATTATTCATGCATTTGGAAATTGTACGTTATGCACTCAGAATAACGTCTGTCAAATAGGACAAACCTCATCCATGGATTATTTTCTCATCATCACCCTCATAATGTCTTATCTTGATAGTGATATATTGTTACCGCGTCAGCGATTACATTGACCATAAAGGGTCAATTACTTTCAAGTAAGGTATGTGTAATTATGTACAAACCTTAGTTCTTGTATCAGTGGATATGTATTCAGTGCTACTGCACTGAATGGACTATATAATGTCACCTCTTGGAGCTGGATACTGGTATTTGTATATAATTTAAGACTCTCAGCTAAGTTGTTTATTTTCCCCCCCGTTTTTTGTTTGTTTTTTCTCTCTCTGATATCTCTAAACGCGGTTAACCAACGTTCTTTTCTCTCTTACAACACATTTGTTTCTCTCCAAACTTTTGCATCCATTGGTCTACCAGGCAGGTAAACTTCAAGAATTTTGTTTTAATAATAATTTCCCCCTGGACTAAAAAGAAGCCCAGCAGCCTTCTTCATCGCCAGCCTAGCAGAACTTCACCCCATCACCACAAAATTACTGTCACGGAGGTTCATCATCTTCAACCACTAACATAAAAGCACCCGACCCTGCCTACCATAACCAAGCTGGAATCGTATGTGTAGTTGCGAACCAAGTCGTCTCATAATACATAAACACTTTCAAAAACGACCTTTTGGACATGTCAGTCCTAGGCCCGTTCCTGTTCATATCAGAAGCCAGTTGTTGTCTTTTGTCATGCTAGACATAGACATAATCATTGTCTTGGATACATCATCGCTGTCAAGACCCGTTCCCGTTTCATACCAGAAGCCAGTTGTCGTCTTTTGTCACGCTAGACATAGACACATCATTGTCTTGCATACCCTATCACTACCAAGACACGTTTCAGTTCCTCATCAGAAGCCAGCTGTCGTCTTTTGTCATGCTAGACATTGACACAATCCTTATCTTGCACACTATAACTGTCAAGACTTACCAACATTGCCGCCGCGCAATATTCAATATCATCTACAACCACATCGCTTTGGGGTCATCATCAACCATATTCCTGCCTCGCCACTTGGCATAAGGAATTCTCTCTGGCTCAATTCGCAAACCACAAACTGCAAAGACTGCTGTCTTCTTCTTCAAAACCTCTGTGATAGTAACTCTCCACCAACTTCATTGAAACCCCGCCGCACGTTTTGTTTTTACTTGACCCCAGTGAACACTCGAGTGATATCTCGAAAGGGTCAGGTTACAGTCAGAATATACCATAGAATCAGTGAAATAACCCACGTCTCACCGCAACGCAAAACCACTTCGAAACTTAGCTTACAGACCAATGATAAACCATAGAGCCATTTTTCTTTTTCTTTTTGTCACTGCTTAACCATGTATTTTTGTTTCTGTACTGCATAACCATGTATTGTTATCTCTGTTCTGCATAACTATGTATTATTTTGTTGATTTTAGTTCATAATCATGTATGTTTGCCCCATCACTCACATTGTATGTAATTCACCCATCTCTAGTTTCTACAATAGCTAGCCCTCTCTCGCCCAACCTCTCTGCTTTCTCAATCTTGTAACGACGGTGCATTTTTAGAGGATTTTTTAGTCCTACAGCTTCATTACCACGGCGCTTTTTTTGTGACATGGGGGAAAGTGACGACAGAAAGATCCTAAAAAGACTCTAGCCACTGGCCAAAGAACAACGGTAAAAAACGACGCGAGCGCCACGTTTGCCATAACTTGCCCGCCCACGCGCCGGCCACTTCTTTCTCACCCGGCTTCCGGATGACATCTCTGGTCCGCCGCATACTGCGTCTCTAAAAGAACGCGCGAGAAGCCATTTTGACAGCCGCAAATTGTAGCGCCATATTATCATACATGCTGGATTAACACCCACTGTGCGAGATTGCATTAGTATAACCAAAGAGCTCCGGTACATGGTGACTCTCTCGTAAATATAATTTAACTTCAGTGTACTGATGTCCAAGCCCGAGGCTTCCACTAGGATCCTTTTGCCGCCACGATCATGACTGTAAGCTCATTTGTATTTCCTCGTGTTAGAGAGATATCAGAGAGAATAATCCCCCGTAACTTCCATTTGAGGTTAGGCTAGCTTTTGATTATTGTAGCATAACTTACCATGTCTGTACCTTCCCCTGAATAAACTCTGAGTCTGAAAGCATTTAGTAAATTTATTTGGCGTAGTATTTGAGTCCCCGACCCCAATTATAAGACTGCCTGTCGGCCTACGGCTCTACAGAGGAGCTTCTTGGCCTGCCGAAACTGAGCTAGTCGAAGGTCCAGAGCCGAGCTCCCTGTCGAGACACCACCCTCGGGGTAAGTCTAAACCAATGAACTGTCTCCCGTAATCGCTCTTTCCTAACCTTCCTCCTTTTCATCTCCTTCACACAACTTCCAGTCTTATATTTATTATAACAAGTGATAATATCATACACAACACATCAAGACATCACATACCGCATAAACTCTCGGCCTTCATTCTCTCATACACCGACTAATATGTGGTACATATACACATACTAAATTAATTTCCTTGACATCGGGATTCAAATCATAAATAAAAAAATAGAATTTTCAGTATCCAGGAAACAGACATATGGTGATAATATCATACACAACACATCAAGACATCACATATCGCATAAGCTTTCGGTCTTTATTCTCTCATACACAGACTAATATGTGGTACATATACACAGACTAAATTAATTTCCTTGACATCGGGATTCAAATCATAAATAAAAACTAGAATTTTCAGTATCCAGGAAACAGATATATAGTGATAATATCATACACAACACATCAAGACATCACATATCGCATAAGCTTTCGGTCTTTATTCTCTCATACACAGACTAATATGTGGTACATATACACAGACTAAATTAATTTCCTTGACATCGGGATTCGAATCATAAATAAAAAAATAGAATTTTCAGTATACAGGAAACAGACATATAGTGATAATATCATACACAACACATCAAGACATCACATATCGCATAAGCTTTCGGTCTTTATTCTCTCATACACAGACTAATATGTGGTACATATACACAGACTAAATTAATTTCCTTGACATCGGGATTCGAATCATAAATAAAAAAATAGAATTTTCAGTATACAGGAAACAGACATATAGTGATAATATCATACACAACACATCAAGACATCACATATCGCATAAGCTTTCGGTCTTTATTCTCTCATACACAGACTAATATGTGGTACATATACACAGACTAAATTAATTTCCTTGACATCGGGATTCGAATCATAAATAAAAAAATAGAATTTTCAGTATACAGGAAACAGACATATAGTGATAATATCATACACAACACATCAAGACATCACATATCGCATAAGCTTTCGGTCTTTCATTCTCTAATACACAGACACTAATATGTGGTACCTATACACAGACTAAATTAATTTCCTTGACATCGGGATTCGAATCATAAATAAAAAACTAGAATTTTCAGTATTCAGGAAACAGACATATAGTGATAATATCATACACAACACATCAACACATCACGTATCGCATAAGCTTTCGGTCTTTCATTCTCTAATACACAGACTAATATGTACCATTAAATAACATTAATTATAAAAAAGAGTTAGATACTATTAAAGAAATAGCAAATAATAATGGATATACTAGCGAGATAATAGACTCCCTCCTTAACAAAATGAATAAAAAACTAACTCTCCCTAAAATAACAGTAGGTTTCACAATAGATAATGAAAAAAAACCTAACAAAGAGTGGGCAAAACTCCCGTATATAGGCGAGATTTCAAATAAAATAACAAGATTAGTTAATAATAAAAAACCCTAGATTCAGTTAATAAACACAATGTAATCCATCATCCAGAGGGTAATAAACCATCCCGAAAATAGTTTTTAAAAACATAATAAACAGTACCGTCAGCAATAAAATAAATTTCAAAAAATAAAAACAATATTAGAAAAGCAGGGAACTCACTCCCGACATCCATGCTATATATAACATAGATTTAGTATTCATTGTACAAGTCTGAGGATGCTCGTGATAGGGTGAAACCGTCCCCGTCGAAAATAAATAAGTGGAAAAAAGTTACAAAGGTTTTTTAATAAAAAAAGATCATTTTAATATGACATATAATATAAGTCAGAATAAAATAGATTAAGAATAATATGTGGGTATATAGTGAAATAATATAACATGTTTGTAGTTAAGTTAGTATTCGTTCTTATTTTCAACAGCTCGACAGTGGAGTGATCTACCGGCCTCTGTGTTTCCTCCCTCCTACAACGTGGGTCTCTTCAAGGCCCAAGTTCACTCCTTCCTATCCTCCAAAAGTCCCGCACAAAGCATCCCAAAGGTGATATAGGCCTTGAGGGAAATTATTTCCCTCAGAATAAGGAAATTTAAGTACAAAGAAAAATTAAGAACATTTTAAACAAAAATTTACAAAGCATATAAATAATCAATGTTTAACAGATACGATATGCAAGATCATTACTGAAAGGAAGTAAAATAATGTCCATAGTTATTATGTCGTCGGTATATGAGGTATTCCCCACCTTCCTCTTCCCCTTCTCCTTCCCCTCCCCAATACCTTCAGCCTCACAACATTCCCCAATTGGGAATGCCATAGTCTCACTGGCTCCAGACGGTTGGGAGCAGTTGGGACTCTTGTGAGGTAAGTTATAATTAATAATAATAAAGATCAGATAAAACAGGATAATTAAAATTTCATCGCTATTATGCATTCAAAAAGATAAGAAAATATAAAACTAAAGAATAATCCATTGTGGGTGTTTTAAAAATATTTCAAGTTTTTCTTTGATATTTTCGTTATTTATCTCTATTTTTATATCCGCTGGAATATGTGTACGAGTATACCTTTATATACATAATGATGTTGGGCTGCTGTTGTACGTAATAGTGGAACGATTAAGGTACGGGCAGACTGGGCCCACGTACGCAACGTACGCAACGCATTAAGATATCTGGACAGCTGACAGTTCATAGATATGATATGAAAATAGTTTCTATAGAATCACACTTGTCATACGCAACGCAATCACACGCGCCCCACGGAACGCCGACCTGCGCTGTCCAGATCGACGTGGGACGTGTGAAAGTAGAGGGGATGGGACCGATGAGAGTTGTGTTGATGTCTATGGTTATGTTTTTGACGTTTATTGATTTAAAAGTTGATTGTATTGCGGTTAATTTTGAGAATTGCTCGTGCATTTATTGCTAGTTTTATTTATAAAATGTTTATCACTTTCAGAATTACAAGACATGACAATGACAAAGCTGAACAGTAAATATGCGTGCGTTTTCTAATAACTAATAAGGGAAACACATAACCTAAAAAAGAAACATCAAATCAACTGAGAGTGACGCGCCACCTAGAAACACCAATCACAAGCGTTGGAAGGCGTGTCCTTACCTAACTTTGCATTGCGTACGTAGGACAAGTGTGCACGTAGGCCTGGGAACGTGGGATCGCATACGTTGCGCACGTGGGCCCAGTCTGTCCTTACCTTTAATCCTCGTACTATGTTATTTCTAACAATTTCATTTATTGCAGTTGTGTATTGTCTCTGAGATCCGTGTTTGGAGTAATGTTTTATTATTTTTTTCTTTATTTTAATAAGTTATTGAAGCTGACAAATCTCATTCAAGATAATATTAACAACTCTCAAATCGAAACAAGAAACAGAAAAGAAAAAGATAACGCTAGCAGCTGGGATTCGAACCCAGGACCTCATAATCTATCATCTATATCGATAAAAATGACGGGATGGATTGAGGTAGCTGTAGACCATAAGGCCCTAGGCTCGAATCCCAATCGCTACCGTTTGGGATTTTTCTTTTCTGTGTCTTTTTGATGCCGTGTTACGATTTGGGATTAATTTATATCACCTTCAATGATTAAAGGTAATATATTATTGTTGTATAGTTTTGATAGCGGTGGGATGGAGAAAAGTTTCAATATATTTATTGTTATAATATAATAATATTTTTTTAACATTATCCTTTGTATTATTTCAAATGGTAATAACGATAATTCAACAGCCAACGATCCCGTACTCCAACACTGAGTGGGCTAATGTAAAGTAAATGTTTTTATAGTATCTAAATTTTAGTATCGCACGGTCTCAATGGTTGAGTGCTTACGATCTTTGGCTACGAATCTGGAGGTCACGGGGTCAAATCGCGGAGTTCACAGGTAAATTTTATTTGTTTGATTTATGCTATTTCACAATTTATTGATTCAAAATAGTATATTTGCGGCACTTTCCAGAGTGGTAGATACTTTCAGAATCATCCTGGTAAAAGTCCATCATTTAGAATCGAAACGTTGCTTCAAATAGCTTTAGCCGTGTTTGGTGACCAGATCCGAATTTGCCAGATACTTCCCCACCTTCCTCGTCCCCATCTCCTCCTCTTCCCCACTACCTTTAGCCTCACAACATACCCCAATTGGAATTGCCATAGTCCCACTGGATCCAGACGGTTGGGAACACTTGGTATTCTTGTGCAGAAATCACATTAAAAAAAATTCTGTGACACAGTATTTCTGAGTTGAAAAAATATGAATTATAATTCACTGAGTTTTCCAAGTAATATTAGTGTCTCAACATAATTCCGTGATAATTTTTGTTTGATTAAAGTACTTCATAAATCAATACAATTTGAATCGCAACTTGTTTGTCCCACGACAATGTCTGTTGTGAACTTGAATAGAAATACGCAAAGCTCTCTTGAGGTGATTTTGTACAAAAACGGCGCTATACAAATTTTATTTTTTTATAGAGTAAAATAGAGAGAATACAAAAGAGAACAACATATTAGCGGGAGACAACAAAAGAAAAATAATATATGAAAGGGGGAGACAACCTTATCATGTATTAATAATAATAGATAGTAAATGCAAAAGTATCATGAGAATATATTGAAGTTTTTAAGAGGAACGGCTCCGCTGCCTGTTTCATACAAAACTTAATATTGGATTTGAGGCCAAAATACCCATCTACACTTAATGATATATTTTTTTAATTGATGGTTTGGTAAATATCAAGTACGAGGTGTGTTCAAAAGAAAGGGTGAATTTTGAATTTTCGCGGGTTGTGTACATTCGACTATCGATTTTTTTTTGTTATGTTGGTACACATATGTTTATCATATTTAAGCATTATCAGCAATTTTGGATTAGTGGTTTGTTTTTGACAACTGGAAAGGTTAGTCACGTTTTTGTGTGTTCTTAGATTTTTTACTTATGAAAAAAATGGATCAAAGAATATGTATTAAATTTTGCGTTAAAAATAGAATGAAGTGCTCCAACGCACTTAAAATGTTGACTGTGGCATTCGGCGAGTCGACTTTGTCTCAAAAAAGTGTTTATAAGTGGTACAAGCGCCTTACAGAAGGCCGAGAAGATGTTAATGACGATGAGCGTCCTGGAGTTGCAACCACGTCAACAAACGAAGAAAACAGTGAAGAAAATGGCATTGGAAACTCGTCGTATCACTATTAAGGAAGTTGCAGAGGATGTTGGCATATCAATCGGCTGATGCCATGCAATTTTCTCGGATGTTTTGGGCATGAAACGTGTGGCAGCGAAGTTTGTTCCGAAATTGCTAAATTTTGAGCAAAAGCAACGTCGCATTAGTATCGCTCAGAAGTTGTTGAATGACATCAACGACAATCCAGATTTGCTCAAAAGGTTTATAACTGGTGATGAAACGTGGATAGATGGTTATGACGTCGAAACCAAGGCCCAATCATCCCAATGGAAGCGGACAGAAGAGCTAAGACCGAAAAAAGCACGCCAAGTTCGATCAAATGTGAAGGTTTTGCTCACTGTTTTCTACGATTACAATGGCGTGGTGCATGATAAGTTCTTTCCAACAGGTCGTACGGTTAATAAGGAATACTACAAGGAAAATATGCAACGTTTGGTGAAGCAATACGACTCAAACAATCGGAATTGTGGAAAAACAAATCATGGATTTTGCATCACGATAATGCACCAGCTCACACATCAATGCTTGTTCGTGATCGTGGCCAAAAACAACACCGTAATGATGCCCCAACCACCGTATTCACCAGATGTGGCTCCTTGCGACTTTTTCCTATTCCCGAAACTGATGAGACCAATGAAAGGAAAGCGTTTATATATGAGGACTTTATTTATTTGTGTTTTAAATTATGAAGTTACTCGTATATGCCATGAAAAAAATAAATTTTAAAGGCTAACTAACTAACTAACTAACTAACCATCACGCCGTTTTCCCGCAGGGGTAGGCAGAGAGGCCTGACCGCCAAACAACATATATACAGTATTCATTAGCAAATCAATTATCATGTTATTGCTCAATACTATTATTATTCTTTGAGTTAAAGTTTTTAAAAAGGTAACTAACTAACCATCACGCCGTTTCCCATCAGGGGTAGGTAGAGAGGACGGACCGCCAAACAACTCGATCTTGGCATACACTTTTTGCTTCATTCACATTCATACATCGTCTCATACATTCTCTTCTATTATTCCGACTTCTGACATGGCCCGACTCAAGTATTTGATTCACTTGATCGTGCCATGTCTTCCTCGGGCGTCCCCGACTTCTTTTTCCATTCACATTCGTGTCATATATTCTTCTTACACTATTTTCTTCGTTCATTTGCTCCACATGTCCAAACCATCTAAGCGTCCCTTTTTTAATCTTACTCATTACGCTCATATCAGCCTTGCATTCTTTACGAATTTCAATATTTTTCACAAGATCATACATGGTTTTACAACACATTCGTCTCAGAGATCTCATTTCTACGGCATTCGGTTTACTTTCATCCTTCCTCCGCTTATTCCATGCCTCACTGCCATACATCATGGTTGGTATCAACACTCCATTGTGGACGTGTTAATTTTAAAGGTAATTTATAAAATTATTGTCGGGTTTAATATTTTCTTAATTATTGTATATATTTCGTAAATAAAATTACGTAAATAAACATATGAAAACGAAACATATAAAAAAAAACTTTTTTGGTGGCGATATTTTAAATTATGTACGGCAAACTCGTGTTCGAACGTAAACTGATCGTATTTAATTTAATTTAAATTATATATTTCATAATATTTTCAATGTAGACGGGGTAATACTTTTTTTTCCATCACCGTTAGTCCCCAAATAATTGTTAAAGGTGCCTCTAAAATCGCGAAAAATCAATTCCTTTAATGGCCTGTATTTCTTAATGTAAAATAAAAATAAACAATTTACTTCTAATCCGTAGAAGTTATTTTTATTATACTTTTGATGAAAAAAAGGTAATTAGCGATAAAAAGATAATTTTGATGAAAAAAAGAGTATTTTGGCCTCAAATCCTTTTGAAACAGGCCTCGCAGACGTTCCTCTTAAAGAGAGATAATCCTACAATATTTATACAAGAAAGAGCGGTTATTAATGGAAAATAGACAACTTGATTACATAACAATTTTATTTATTTTTCTTTTTATTTGTTTTTCATTTAATTTTTACAAAAAAAAAATAGTAAGTAAAGTCTCGATAAAATACTTTTTGTAGTTTGTCTAACGGGAGCTTGTTATTCAAAACTCAAAATTTACAGTTGAGATTAATTCTCAATAATTAATATACTTTCGTGTGAAGCGGTAACTTGGTGATGTGACATTATAATTTAAACATTAAAGCAAAAACTTTGTTTACATCACTTTTATCTATACTTTAGCCAACCGGGTTTCGCTGCTACTGTAGCTTCTTCAGGGCAGTATACAACTAAACTATGAACTAAGATACACTTGTGTTATGGATTGGTAAAAGCGGGTGAGTGGAGGGCCGAGGGTGGGAGAGTGGCCTAAACTGTCTTCTTTATCTTTACCATTAATTAAAAATTTACCTAAACTATTGTCTGTGTAAAATGCTAGTTTAATCTCTGACGGAAGGTTTGTAATGCTTTGTTGAGAAAAGTTATTGATATGTAAGATTCTTCGCCATTGATACGGTTGATAATTATATTTGACGACATACTTTTAAGTTTTTTTTATTTAGGATGTTATTGACTAAGTTTTTCTGATAAGGTTATTTATTGCGATTTATTTAATTATGAATCATTCTAGTGAAAAGTTTGCAAAGCATTTGATTACGGGGCCGTAACCAACCGGTGAAATAAGGAAAGCCAAAAACACTAATACTAGACTCATTAATAACCAAATAAATTTAAATAAAAGTACAATTCTTAAATTATTCAGAATAAACAAAGTACACGCCCTTCCCTGCCAGGCACCTGCTGATCTCCCCCAGTCGCCGCTTTAATCTATCCATAACACACTTGTATCTTAGTTCATAGTTTAGTATTATACTGTCCTGGCGAAGTAAAGCCGTTCAGTAAAAGTATAAATAATTATTGTTATTATTGAGATTTACGGCATTTTCTGTCAAGGCATAACAACTTCTTTTAGTATTTGGTGATAATACATCTTTATGTACTTGAAGTGAAATAACACAAAACTGCGCTATATAAATGCTTTGTTATTATATTTATCGAACTAGATTTTCAGAATTGCTATACATGCTTGTATTTCGATCCATGTGTTTCCTTCAAAAGTTATTGCTGGATCATCAGCACAAGATATAATATTTCCACCAATAAGGAACTCCAGTCCAATATTTTTTTTTTATCAATAATGACGTTCAAACTTAAATACCAGTATATTTTTATTATTTTTTAATTAGTTTTAATACTAAAATTAATTTTCAAAGTTTCAATTTTTCAAAGCCCGCCAAATCGCTCCAAATCTACGGCCGGTCAGTTTTGATCAGTTTTGCGGTTAGAATGTCAAATGTTAAAACATAATTTCATATTCTATTCATGGTAAATCATAACTTAACATAAATAATAAAATTATGTACCCTTTTGGAAACTTTAACTGAAAGAATAATAATAACATTGAGCATTAATATTATAATAATATCCGTATTGATAATTGGTTTGCTAATGAATTCTCCTATTTATTTCATTAATATTATTTTTTTATATTGAACAATAATTATGGAGCTCAAAGCTACCAAAATTAAGTTTAAAAAAAATACGATTAATTTAAAATGCAAAATAAAATCGAAAAATATTTTTTTCATACTAATCCAAAAACAGATTGCTGACGTGACATCATATGTTCCAAATTCAATGGTACCAACATAACACGATGTTTTGATGAGCTGATTTTTTATTGACTTTTAAATAACGATTTATAAATTGTACGTATTATTATATATAATGATCGTTATATATTCAGATTCGGCATTTGCTGATCTATATGAATACATATTTTAAAAACCATTATATTTCTCACTGGAGTTCCTTATTATGATAAGTCAGCGTGGCATATTCTAAAATTATTATAAAAGCGGGAGGTGGGTATTCCATATTCAAATACAGTTCGGCCGCAATTTTTTGTATTTTGCTGTGAAAAATTACACATGTCACATAAATGGATTTAGTAAATATATTGTTTTATATAAAGAAAGGGTATTACAATGTTTGCAATTAATTACGCAAGCTTAATGTTAATGGTTCTCTATTGTTTACGTAGTTCGTTAATTTCAGGGGGAGCGCAACCACTCAAAGGTTATTTCAAACGGTTTATGTGAAATTTCAATATTTAATTTCGCTTCTTTTTAAAACAGATTTTTTTTTATAGAACTAACCATGCGAAATATTTTGAAATACTAATTAAGAACATGGCACTTTATTCAAATAAGTTGGTATCCGATTCTAGATATTTTTCCAGTTAACCGCTTTGCACCCCCCCCCCCCCTCACCCCTCCGAAAATCCCCTAATCAACCCATCCCCTTGAGATGCCCCCATCCGTTTATCCTCCGTGTTGTTCCGCCCTTCTTTCATTATTTTAATTTAGCATTTCCTGCTCATGTCACCGATTTGTGATGACTGTCCTCCTTTTTCCTAACTAATGTGAACGGAAAACTCTCTGTAATTTTCCTTTCAGTTAGAGGTTTTTCTCCCTGGCCAGTGCGGGATGCATAGTGTAATGGTCTTGCTATCACCATTTTCTACCCTAAACCCTGGAAAATATTTTTTTTTATATACACTACTTTCATGCTGGAAAATCGAAGACTGGCGACACCCACCGACTTATAGAGCTCTTGAATTACAGTAAACTATAAATCAAAGTTGATTAATTCAGGAACACGTTTCACAAAAATCTCACTAGATGGTATGATTTTAAAAATGTCTATTGAGGGAGGTTCCTTATACTTGATTGGATCGTTTGGAAAGAGGAACCAGCCAATGAGGTGAACTTGACTTATGTAAAAAAAAACGAGTTTGACAGGACAAAGAAATCTTTTATTATTTATTACAAACGGAGTCTCACGATAAGGATAAGGTCATCAACCGATAATCCAAACATTATGTCTCGAGGCCATGAATTGAGGGGTCACAAAATATAATCTAAACATTATGTTTAAAAAATAAAACAATAACTTTGTTTTACATCACTTTTATTTATACTTTAGCCGACCGGATTTCGCTACTACCGTAGCTTCTTCAGGGCAGTATACAACTAAAATATGAACTAAGATACACATGTGTTATAGATTGATACAAACAGGGTAGTGAAGGGCCAAGGGTGGGAGATTAGCAGGTACCTGCTGACCGGGAAGGGAATGCACTTTGTTTATTGGGAATAATTTAAGGATTGAACTTTTATTTAAATTTATTTGATTATTTATGAGTCTACTATTAGTGTTTTTGGCTTTTTTTTATTTCTAATGCTTCTAAGTTATCTAGTCGAATGCCGGTTACATTTTTGTGCAGTAAACTAGTGCCTGTATTTTTATCTCTTAGAAACAGACCACACATTCGATAAAACTAGGGAAATCGAAAATAAAATGACCAAAAAGTTCATTTGAAAAACACTAAAAATAATGGTCATTTCAGGTTGGCATGTATGATTGTGGAATAATGATATGAAGAGAAAAAAATTAATACATTATCAAAGGAAAGCCGAAAGGATAATTTGGTGGAGCTAATTCAGCAAAATTGGAGAGTAAGTATATTTGAGGTACAGGAAAATCATCTACGTGATTACATAGATATAGATGACAATACATATAAGAAAATATTGCAGTTAGAACATTAGGAAATAGTGTAATACTTTGAAACAGGATTACGAAAAGACATATTCGTTAACTTTCACAGATATTATAGGATAGGTGTAATATATTTACACCAATATTGAAATTAATTAAGAATTGCACGTCAAAGATGCGTTAATCGATTATTTAAATGATCGAAAAACGCGATATAATAGTGTGTTGCAGATGAAGCAATAATTAGGATAGAATTACCTTAGTTACGAGATATCCAAAGTCATGGACGACAAACAATACATCAGTAGATATCATTTTCAGGAAAAACAAGAGTGTGATGTTTTCATTTTTAAACAAAGACATCCGAAAAACGCTCTAGAAGGAAATTTTCAAAAGTTATTGGATACGATCCTGTCGACCATGTTGGATTAGGTGTTTACTTGATAAGATGATTATTTATATTAGAGATTGTCATTCAATTTGAGGTCAGCTCGCATATGGGTTTACGAGTTGGTAAGGTACATTTTCAAATGCAGTCAGGAAAATAGTATACTTGAGGGATTTTCAGACAGTTCGCGGTGAATTACGAGGAGTGGAGTCGAGAAGTAAGTGGTCGAAGTTCTTCAAATGATTGAAAACTTTGAAAAGAACTAACTAACTTTTTAACTTTTTTTTTTTTTTTAGTAATCATTTATTCCTGAAGATGACAACATTGCTATCGAAACATGTAGAAATATTTTAAGTAAAGTGGTATATACAAAGTGTATTTTCAATTATATAATAACCATAAGTATTTAGTACCTTTGGACTTTCATAGAATCTTGCAGTCAACTAAAGAGTTTTTTTTATTAAAATTAATAATATTTTACTTGTTTTAATTTTCCCTAAAAAGTGGCTTCAGTGAATTATTTAAAATTGTGTAATAATTGATAATAAAAGATTTTTAAGAAAAATTAAATTCGTATTTTGGTTTTTCGGACCTCACTAAACTCTCTAAAGAGATTTGAAATTAATAATAATTGAATTAATTTAACGTTCTCTAAAACCCAAGTGAAATGTTTAAGAGTGTTTGGTCATTAATAGTAAAAAGTTTTAAAACATTTAAATTAGTATTTTTGAAGTTCTTTCGTTCTAAAATAAAAAGGTTATTTTATAATAGTACGTCTCAATTCAGTGCGCCTTTGGAGAATAGTTTAAAATGCTTAATAGTTGTCATTCAATAAATAATAAAAACAGGCTGTAAGAATAAATAATTAATGAAATTAATCAAGTAAAATGCATTAAAACTTTAATTCTGAAAAACTTAAATTAATTATATAACTTGAAATTTAAATATGGGTTCGGTAAATTAAGCTAAGAATGACGAACCATTAAAATCCAAATTAATGCCCTTTAATTTTGAAATCAGAAAAGGGAAAAAAAATCATTATAAGACATATTAACCGAAATTTCAGTACATATAACAAATATGTACTCTAAATTACGACATTATTTGAAAAATAGCTATTGTAATTAGGACGAATTACCATTCATTATTGACTACGTACTTGTAGGTGCGCACTACCAATTATTAATAATTAGTATTTGAATTACTTCTATAGCGCCGTTTTCATGGGAAAATCACCTCAAGGGCGCTCTAAATTCCTTCGAACATATCGATGAGTTCAAAAGAACAAACCCAACCAACAATAATAAAATCTCAAAAATTATCGAAATACATTCGTTCACAAACCCGTTCATACTTTATTTCATAACATTGAATTTTATTTTCGATTTACGTTTTTCAAGACCCAGGTCTTTCATAAATTTTGGAACTTTTTGGAGTCGAGCCTTTTCTCTAAACAAAACAAACTTAAAGTTAAATTCAAACGTCAAGAAGAGGGTATCAGTACCTCTCTAAATAAATCTGTCAACCAAACAAAAACTGTATGTTTATTATTGTGTATCGTATTATCACCTATATTTATATTGATATGTAATATTTATGAATATCTGGCCTCAGATTAGAACCCTGAGGTGGTAGATTTCAGGTCCAGGATTTTCCGGGAAAACTGGAGAATTGTGGATAGTAAAACTCGTATTGTTTACATATTTTAATATGAGATGTACTATCGATTGGGCAGAAATAATTGTTGAGAATGAAGCGTACTTAATTTTGGACTATTAATGTGGGGATCAGATTCACGACCTGGCTTTCACAAAAAAAAATCGCAAGTATCTAATGTTTTTTGACGAGGGGACGAAAGCGGTGTGTTCTCTTTAAATGTAGCGTATCTAGAGGATGGGAAATCGGAGGGTCTTGGACGCATGATGAAGGAGGGTGTCTTCCCGGTCGCGGTATAGGAGATGGAGGGAACAAGGTCGACCTTTGTTGAAACGGGTCGTACACCTGCCTTACTAGGTTATATGTCTGTGCTGGGAGGATTATCAACCTGAATTGCGGCCATTTAAGAACTTTAAAGGTTGGTCCATAGCCGAATTTCATGCTAACAACCCGCGTTCGATCCTTTATCATAACAAAAAGCTGATAAAACTAAAACAAATCATGTAATTTTTCTCCCATAATTAGGAGAGACTGTAGGCAGCCCCAAGGCGAGAAAAAATGGAATTAAACCCATTTAAAAATAATGTTTTACTAACCAATATAGAATTCCACTTATTTTGATGAAGGAAGGTGATAATTATTTGACCATTATAAATATGTTTAGCCGTAAATACATCATATTTAGGAGAACAGGTAGATTGCAACTAAGATAGCCAGAACCTAAGATTTTCCCATAAAAATCATGATAGGTTAAAATAAAAAAAAAACTCCAGGCATTGAGGCACAATTCTTTGAAATCATAGAAAATTAACCTAGATTATATACTAGAGTAGTAAAAGAGAGATTAAAACATAAACGAATATCAAGGTTTAAGAAAGAAGTGCTAGGAATATAAGTCTGTCAATGGTATGCGAGGGTCTGCCCACGCTGCAAATAATTTGGAGTTACCACAAAATAAGATCTTGTTATCCCTATAGTCTGAAATAAAAAAAAATTACACAAGGAAGGCTGAAAAAGGTCGATCGAAAAATGCATTCCTCGTGCAACGTCGTCTAAATTCGACACACCCGGAAAATAGGATAGGGCTAGGCATCACGCACTTGCCAGGGAGGAGAAAATCTTCCAACCGAAATTAAAATTACATAGAATTTTCCGTTCACATTAGCTAGGAAAATTTAACGCAGCAGTAGAGGAGCGTCATCACAAATCGGTGACGTGAACAGGAGTCGAATGCTAAATTAAATTAATGGAAGAAGGGCAGACCATCA